>CATIWR010416130.1:0-31845 GCA_949677035.1 Omphalea diandra
TATATATATATATATATATATATTAGTCTTTAACTATATATATATTGAAATTTATAAAATAAATTAATGAAAAATATATTAATTTTAAATTGGTACTCAATCAATAATGTAACAAATTCTTAAAAGCTTTGTTAATATGCATTGTTCTTGCATGTACATTATTATATTGATTTTGAATTGAATGTACATTAATATTAAACTGCATGTATATTGAAATCTATAAAATAGAGTAATGAAAAGTAAAATAGTTTTAAATTGATACTCTAACAATAATATAATAAATTCTAAAAAATATTGTTATATACATTATTTTTACATATATATTGGTCAATTAATTTTGAATTTATAGTTTTTTCATTGATGTATTCATGAATTTCAACATATATACAGTTTAATATCATATATATAAATATCAATATCAATTTACACGCAGTATAATATCAAATATACATACAATTAATAATCAATGCATATAAGTTATATGTGTGAGATTTAATAAAATGATGTATTTTAATCTTGGTTGCATGAATCAACATGAACCTGAATTTATGATATAATTTGCAAATTCCCAAATCCTATATTTATTGTAATTATTTATTATTCAGGCCTCCATTGCCAAAATTGTGCGCGTCCATTCCAGTCCAGATTTGTGTACAATGCTAGGCCCAAACTAATTTTTGTTTTGTTTAATCACAAAACCAAAATGGCCCCCCTCCAAAGAAAACCGCTGCCGCTGAGACATACAAATTCCAGAAAGGTTAATGCTAATCACAGAAAAAGACAACCACACAACCAATTATTTCCATGAACAAAAAAATTCACAGACAGCCGGAGGCACTATTAATGACAATGCATTAGCACATAACCATCTCAGAAAACCTTTTTATTAGAACGAGTATGAGGAAAACTAAACATCACCTCTTCATCAATGCTTAAGTACTGTATGAGAAAGCGATGGGGATATATTTGATTTGCAACAGAGTTTGCACATATTTCCTTTTAATGGGTGGCCCATAGCAGGACCATCTAGAGAGGGCTTCTTGACTGTCCAATGAATACTGCCCTATAAGTCCCGTAATGATTTTTATTTTTAGTTTAACCAACTATCAGGCGAAGATCAGTGCCAGTGCCAGAGCCAGCTAGCCTATTCTTACGGTTTTTAATTATATTTATCAAATTTAAATATTGATTTTTTTTTTAAGGAGAGTGGACATGACATAACATGTAGTGTAGGACTGTGTGGATGTGAACATACAGAGGGGAGTGGAGATAGACCTACTGATTCTTACCATCCAAAAATTAATTGGTTTTTTTTTTTTTTGGCGTTAGGGTTATGACAACCAAATCCGTTTAATTTGCTTTGACCATAAAGATTTTGTGAACATTATTATCTACTTAATTAAATCTAAAATTTGAGTTATAGTAAACTGAATCTCTAGTAGGTCGCTGTGCTAGTTGATGGATTGGAAACAAAATGATAGAGACGTCATAATTGGAATAGTTGAGCACCTTTACAGTCATTTCATCGCGCACGCTAAAATGCCATCTTCTTCTTCTACTCACTTGGCACTGCTGCTCACGACTCTCTCCCTCTCCCTATCAAACTTGGCCAAGCAGAACACAAGTTAAAATGGGTAGCAGCACCAGAATTCCATCTTCTCGCCTAAAGAATGGGATGCTGGTTTCAGGTCCACCGGGGCAGCAGCTCAACGACAAGCATCAACCCACTATCGCATCGCGCAATTTTCCCTACACAGGCGGTGACGTCAAGAAATCAGGGGAGCTAGGCAAAATGTTTGACATCCCTACTACTACTGCCACTAATACAGTGGATTCTCCTGCTATAGATATGCGCAACCATCCGCCCTCCCGCTCTTCCTCCTCTTCTCAGCATAACAGCGGATCCATCCGATCCAAGAAATCTTCTTCAGGTCCCCTCCTCCACCCCACCGGTCTCGTCACCTCCGGCCCACTTACCCCATTGGCCCACCGGAGATCCGACCACACCAAAGCCCTCTACGGGTCGGCCGTTACCAAGTTGGCGATGGAGGATGTGAAGGTAGGTTGGAGGATATCAAGGGGACTGGGCTGGGTGGTGCTGGTTGTGGTGGCCATGGGATTGCTGGTGGGGGCGTTCCTTATGGTGGCGGTTAAGAAAGCGGTGATATTGGTAGGGGTGGGGTCCATATTGGTCCCACTATTACTGGGCCTCATATGGAATTACGTGCGGGGAAGGAGACGGTTATTACGGTTTATAAGCAGCTATCCTGATGCTGAGCTTAGAGCTGCTATTGACGGCCACTAGGTCAAAGTCACTGGGGTAATTTTCACCACTTTTTTTTCTTTTTTTTATTTTCGGGGGTGGGGGGGGGAGGTAGGAAAATTTTAGAGATGGAGAAACCTGTAGATGATTTCACACACAAATGATAATTGCTTTGAGATGATGGATTGAGAAGGGATCTCTCTGTATATCCATCCATCATTCCATCTGAGTGGAATAATTCAACTGCATACTTGATAGTATTTTACCAGTGTGCAAGAGTGTCGGTTTTGGTCCACCAAAGCTGTCATCTACAATGTCTTCCTTTGCATGTGCCTCTTACATTTTAGAGGGGACCATATTTGCTGCTTCTTTCTTGGGGGGTTGAAGGATACAATTCTATCACTTTATTCCAAATCTATTTAGGCCATGATTGCAACGTCTTGTCTTTCCTCCATAACAGCACTTGGCCCTTTACCTTCCTTGTTATATGGTTTACCACTTTCGCTTTCTACTATAATTTTTACTTAGATCAGATGCAATATTTTCTGCTCAATAATTTTGATCGACACATTTCAATGATACCACTATCTTGTATTACTTGATGTTTACTTCACCACTCTGCTTTGGTAAATATTTCAATCAATTCCTTCAAAAATGCAATATTTACTTTGTTTCCCAACTCGGCTTGATTTAACACCGTCCAAATTTGAAATAAATAATTGCTGTGGGAACTAGAATCCACCATCATTTTTACTGCTATCGCCCACAAAAGTTTACACTAGCATTGGTTTTATGGAAAACTTCTAAAACGTTGTTCTCCTCACTATGGAGTTCCTTTCAATCAAAATTTCTGGCTTTGTGTTTACTGTTTTCCCCTAGCATTTGCACTTTGATCCATCTTCAAACTTTTCTTCTGTGTCAGAACTTTTCTTGTCATAAGGGATCTCAATTAAATGTGCTTTTGGGTTATCATTTGTTTGAAAACAAGAGTGCTAAATGCCTACAGATGCTAATGCGTACTTGGATTTCTCTGTTCTATTCTGTCAGAAGTAATGCGTCCTTGGATTTTATTTGTTATGTAGGTTGTCACTTGTGGCAGTATACCTTTGGAATCATCTTACCAGCGGGTACCCAGGTGTTTGTATGTTTCCACAGAGTTGTATGAATATAGGGGGTGGGGTGGAAAATCTGCAAATCCCAAGCACCGTTTCCTGTCATGGGGATCTAGATATTCAGAGGTCAGTTTGTTGAACTTTTCAACCCAATTGATTGATTTGGAAGTCAAGACTTTTGTGTGTTTTTATGATTTGCTGGAGTATGCAAAAGTTTTTTACATTATCCAAACCTGATAATTCAGTTTATTTAAACACTAAATAACATTCAACAAACAGTAACCACTGCACATTACTTGTAAAGTACACATAGTTACAGAAAGGTATGGAGTTGAGTCAGCATGAAAGTTCCTGACAATGTTGTAGGCATGCTAATAACAGAGCCAGCACAAACAAATTAACTTCATCTTACATTTACATTATAGCTTAAAGGCTCTACTAAGATAATTATGAACTAATAATGAGCACCAGTAGTTCTGTTCTTGATTGGGCAATTTTTGCAGTGGATAGCTATTTTTGGAACAAGTAAACGCAAAACTACTTTCAATTCAGAGGCACAAATTAACTCCCATTAACTGGGTATCATACTTTCTTTGTCTAAATGTGTAATTTTGTCTTATTTATCTTGACAATGTTTTAGGTCTTGGCTGTGTCTGGGTTCTTATTTTCAGGGAGAAGGCATCTCTTATTGTGCATTATAATGACACATTGATTCTGGTGAACAGAAATATATTGCTGATTTTTACATATCAGACTTCCAATCTGGATTAAGAGCCTTAGTGAAGGCAGGCTACGGAGCTACGGTTGCTCCATTTGTCAAACCAGCTACAGTGGTTGATGTAAAGAAAGGGAATAGAGATTTATCACCAAGTTTTTTACGCTGGCTAGCTGATCGTGGCCTTTCCAGCGATGACCGGATTATGCGGCTCAAAGAAGGGTATGTCATTAAATATCCTTTTTGTTTTGGTTTTCCATGTCCTGAATTCCCTTTTCACTTTAAAACTAATTGATTGCTTAATGTTTTATGTTAAGTGTTCTTAGTTGAATGCTTCTAAAGATTATGTTGCCTATCAGCTATATCAAAGAAGGGAGCACCATAAGTGTGATGGGTGTTGTTCGGTGCCATGACAATGTGCTGACAATAGTTCCACCACAGGAGCCTGTTGCAACAGGCTGTCAATGGTTCCAATGCCTTCTTCCAGCTTATATTGAGAGTCTTGTTTTGATGTGTAATGATAATCAAGAGACCGATGTAATTCCTGTGTAGATGTCTGCTCTTTTAAAATAATGTTATTTTTGTCATGAACTGGATTTCAAAAGTATATGTTGGAAGGGTGGTGAATAATGGAATCATCGAGCATCCCAAGCCACATTCTTTTTGTTTCCAGTATTAAGTGCACATATAATGGCCTTAAAGTTCCAGAGCTACAAGAGTGAAGGTCTTGTAAATCAAGCATAATGTATGGGATTATATGCTGGAGATTGTGAAAGGAATTCACTGGGCTGAAAAGGGTTGCCGCTATAGAAAAAAGCTACGAATCGATGTCATATTGGTGCCAAGCATTTTGATTGTAGCTGAACAGGTAGCAGGGTTGCGCCAAGGGGCATGGAAATGGTTGCTTGAAACACGAACTTGCTTAATGGCCTGTATTTAGGATTCTCTTAACAATTATTGATGAGTGTTTCTGTTATCTATGTGAAATGCTTTTGAGTAGAGGTGAGCAAACGGTTGGTTTGGTTAATTCAATTTGGTTTTTTTCAATATCAAGTAAATTAAATTTTATATATTTTAAATCGAACTGAATTAAAATTTTTGAAAAAATAGAATTAACCAAACAAATTAAATTAAAATTTATATGCTTATAAATCGAATTGAATTTATAAAAGTTTGATTTGGTTCGATTTAATTAAATTATATATATTTTAAATCTGATTCGATTTAAATTAATTTGATTTATTAATAATTTCAATTTTTTCGATTCTTTTGTTTTTAATCTAAAAAATAAAGTTGAAAATGGAAATTTTTTAAAATTTAAATCAGACTGAACTGATTTATCGAAGGATTAAACCGGATTAACTGAATTTGATCGATTTTTTCAGTTTAGTCCAGTTTTTGCTCACTCCTACTTCTAAGGATGAGATCTATGTTTTTGTATTTCCGCTTTAATCCGCTCCAGTCTGTTACTGTTCAAACCTGCTTCGAGCGTGACAATGTACACAACTACATCCCTTTTCACTCAGTTTTCCTTGTTCTTTTGCTTTGCATTATTAAAAGATATATATTTTAAAAAATAGAAAACTAATCTTTCTATAAGAAGTTAAAATCTTTTATAGTAATTGGACTTCAATTTAATATCGAGGTTTTTTTCAACTTGAAAAGACATAAGTTTCAATATTCATAACATATCCCATTTTGCAGCTTCGAATGGTTTTAGCATCAGGGATTGTCCAGGGATTGTCCATAGCTTCTCGGATAATCGAGAGCCTGTTAGCCAAAAAAGTTCAGAAGAAAGAAATAATCGCTAGGGAATTTGTTATTCTGGCTTCAACATGTTCCTCTGAAGGTTCAAAACATGATAACTTCTATGGAATTCAGAATAATAAAAGAAAGAGTTAAAGTCTAGAAGGCAACCCTCCAGCCACAACCAAAGTTTCTCCTGTTATATAAGCAGCATCATCGGATGCCAAAAAGGCAACTGCAGAGGCCATGTCTTCTGTAGTGCCAAGCCTGTTGAGTAAGGTATTTTCCTCAATGGTCTTCCTCTACAATAATCAAAGAAGCATTTCAGCCAAAAGGCATTAGCATTCAAAACAGTGTTGCTTATTGAGCTATTCCAAACCCAAGCAAAAATTGGTAACTAATGGCTGGAATTATTTACACACCATAGCATCATTGTTCATGATAAAACCAGCAAACTGTGTTGGTATGAACCCTGGAGCTATACAGTTTACACGAGTATTGGGCGCCATGTCAGCAGCAAGGGCCTAAATTAAAATTAAACAACAAAAACACAACAAAGTTACCTATGCCGCCATCTTCAAAATACAACAAATATATACTTAATACACAAGATCCTAGGGAATCAGCTTGATAGTTAAAACGTGTAATTCCAGCTCGAAGCCCTCAGATTTAATACCAAGAATGGAGGACTGGGCTGTTAATGGGATGGGGGGAAGTTTCCATCCATTACATAGCCAACCAATTGGCTAATATATATGCAAGGGAAACATGAGGGAGAAACATGCACATTTCAATGACCAGTACATAGCAGTCTTTGGTTTGTTAACGCTGAAGTATCAAACATTCGACGAGAACACAGGACTCATATACCTACCTTAGTGAGCCCAAGAAGAGCTGTCTTTGTCACCCCATACATAGCCATGGAAGCATGAGGATGGTAACCACCAATAGAGGAAACGAGAATAACTGAAGAACCCTTCTGCATGTGAGGAGCTGCATCCTACCCCCATCAAAAGAAATTTTTTTTTAAAAAAAAAAATAAAGGAAAAGGGTATAAAGTAACACATTTTGCACAGAGAAATTCCAATGCAAGGAAACTTGGAGAGCAAATGAAGAAAAATTATCAGGGAATATAATCCCAGTTATTGTTCCAAATACCATAACTCTTATAGATGATACCTTCAAAATAAGTATCGCAGCTTTGACATTAATTTCCCAGAGCTTGTCAAGGATAGCTTCTTGGGTCTCTAGAATGGGATCAGTAGACGGATTGGCAGCAGCATTGGAAACAACCACATCAATTTTTCCATATTTCTGAAACCAAAAACCAGTAACATCTGATCAGTCCAGACAATGTTTAGTCAACCAGGGATTAAGACTAAAATTTATATTTTATAACTGTCCTTTGATTTGGAATTGGGGTTCCTAATTAGATTAAGATTTATTTATTTTTTATCTGAACAAAAATGAATTTTATTGCTAGTGTCAACAAAACAAAGAGCATGAAGCACCTATAACTCCAACTACTTGCATACTCATCCAATTCTCGACGCCTGCAATCTGAATATGGTTTTGCTTCCTATAACATTCCAAATTTCACGCTAACAGATGCTTAATCCTATTCACAAATCTAATACTATTTGCAGTTTGATTCTGAAAAATGACATCACTTCTTTTCTTCCATATACAGTACACAGTAGCTAGAAAGCCAAGCCTTCTGATGATGCTTAGAATACTCCAAACTTTAGTGTTCCTGCTGAAAGTACTCATAGTTCCTCTCCAAGTAACACATCCCCTATCAGTTATGCAAGCTCTAAGAACTCTTTGCCAAATGTTCTGAGAAAAACTGCAGTTAAAGAATAAGTGGTTCACATCTCTGCTGCATTACCACACAAGACAATTTATCATCAGGAACTAAGTTCCATTGGTGTAACCTGGTTTTAGTTTTCATTTCGTTCTTCAAAGCCAGTCACACTACGAAGTGAGCTTAGGAATATAGTGAGGCCTCCATACTAATTTGTACTAGGAAACATAGCTTTAGCAGTTCTCAACATTGCCCAAGAAGAAGCAACAGAGGTCCTGCTCCATAGTATACCACAGGTTTATTGCTCTAGACCTGAAAGTGTTATTTTATAAATTTCCATGCCTGCAAAGAAGCTTCATCAGCTGCACAAACTAACTAAAGTTTCTTTTGCAATGTCTTTAATGCATACATCAGAAAAATCTTTCAGAAACACTCCCATGGATCAAACCAAAAACTCAGACTTTTACCATCCCCTAACTCAAATCTGAACCCGTACTGCATATCTCTCCTGATTTTCAAAAGATGTCTCCAACTCCAACTTGCATTGCATGTTTTTGTGATCCCCCCAATAACTCAACAATTTTTGTTTGTTCCAGTGAATCCACCTAGCCCACTGATATGCTTTACTAAAGTAGCTTTGTTCCACACATGCAATTGTTTCACTCCTGGCCCACCTTCACTCTTTGGCACATACACATCGTTCCCAACACCAAGTTACACTTCCCTTCTTCACTACTGCATCTCCATAAAACGTTTATGCAAATCTTTTCAACCTTAGCTATCACACTTTTAGGTAACATTAAAACTGAGCACCAATACACCTGCATGCTCATTAATTCTGACTTCACCAGTTGAAGCATACCAGCATAACAGATAGATTTCCCCGTCCAAAAGGAATTAATCCTTGCAAGATTGGATTTTTCATTGTTGTTTCGTCAGTTCCTTCCCTTCTATGAAGTCGAAAGAAATGGACCAAGCTTCATGCCCTTCTTTCCTACCTGAAAAGCTTGGTAACATGTGATTCCTAACTCTTCCATTCCAAGTGCTCCTACAACCTTTCCACATTTTCCTCTCATTAAAATTTGCAAAAACCAAAGTAATTTAATTGTTAACAGGTGATGACTGCTCTTCCTAAGTTGTTGATAAGGAATAAAAGTGCAAATTTTAATTGTAGTGAATTTTCTCCTATTTTGTGCTTAATTTTTAATTTTAATTAAATTTTATATTCAATAAATTTAAATTTGACATTTCAGGTGCACTAGGGTTGAAATAGGGAGATTAGACATTAGTTTGCAAGATTCTTCAAGTTTGGGCAAAAAGAGTGAAATGCAGTTTTGGCAAAAAAATTGCACTAACAAGGCATGAGCATAGCTTACGATCTAGGTCTGACGAGTTTAAGTGAGCAATGAGCTAATTTTCAGTTTGATTTTGATAAAAGATTTCATCTTATTTTGAAAAATTAATTTAAGAGACTTACCATAGATTTGGATCTTCTTTTGGTATTTTTAGAAAACCATTTGGGGAAACATGATCTCTAATCTTTAGGATAGATTTTTGGTAGATCTTTGAGAATCTTTAAGAGATTTTTGAGCAAAGATATTTTCTTTTAAATGGGAGTCTTCTCTCTTGTTTGTGAAGAGGGGGGAAAAATCAATTGAAGGCATTCTTCTCTTCCATTGTGAATTTATGATTTCATTACTTCTTTTCTCCATTTTTTTTCTCTTTTTCTTCATGAGCTAATTTTCTTGTACCTAAGGCTATGGAAAGTCGTATCACAACAATGCATTCATTTTATTTTATTTAATCAAGATATTTGTATTTTCATATTGCCCATGAATTATTATGCTTAAAGCTATTAAGAGTTTGATCACCTCTTGATTGATTTAAAGATTTTGCATAATTGACTAAATAATACATAGTATGAATTAAATGGTATATAAGAATATATATACATGATTCATCTGAATTTACAAATTTTTCATAAAGTTTAATGCGTTTTTTATCTCGAGAACTCTATAGAGGAATTTAATGGTTACTTAATAGAAGTTTGATTAATATATCTAAGAAGGAAATATTAAGCAATTTTAGAAAAAATCTCAGCATACAAAAATAATAAATTATATTGGTTGAATTTAATTAATTGAGGAGTGGTTAGGTGGACCAATAGTCCTAACTCTTTTAATTTGATTATTGCAACTTTAATTGTTTATAATTTTCCTTTTATTTGCTTTTAATCCTTAATTTTCCGTAGCCTATTTATTTTAAATTTTCGTAATTTAATTGTCAGCTCTTTTAATTCGATTGTCATAGTAATCAAAGATTAATTATAGTCTTACTACTTATTTTGTTAAATACTCGAGAGAACGATATCTTTTTATTATTTGATAATTAGTGCACTTGATAGAATTATTCAAATTTCAGCTATCAGTTGTGCATGATTGAAAGCTCTCAATATTATAAGCACATAAATGGGTTTCAGGAAGAGAAGACCTAAAAAAAAAAAAGGCATAGAGATACAACATATGCATTGAGAAGTGTCAAGCAAAAGATTATTTGTGTCACCTGAACTGATTTGTCAATGAGATTCTTTCTCTGTCATGCATTTGAGACATGACAAACAATGCCCAACACTTGGATACCCTGAGTTTTGAGTTTGTCAACAGCTTCATCTACATTTTTCAGGGTCAATTCAAACACACAGAATTGAGAACTTGAAATGATGTAGTAGATACCAAAAATGGTTTGAAACAAGCAAAACTTGCAGTAAAAATAAGACTAAGTTGCGTAGCAAGGGTTGTTCATTGTGTTTACTAGTAACATATGCCTGTAATGTGAAAGTAGTTATTGTATACTTCAGAATCTCAGCTATCTGAGCATAAAATTAGAGCCTTCTTCCAAAACAACTTTTACTTTTGATGAACAATGCGAATACCTCAGACAATATGCTCCTCAAATTCATTAGAATCTTACTTCTTTAACCTCTAGTATGTCAGAAGCAAATTTTTTCGTCTTCCAGTTCCATTTAACCTGTATTTTCCTACTTTTTCATGTGAGTAAAAGATCAAGAATTATATATGCTTTCCCAATTTTAATCTTATGACAATCTTTTCACCAAGATCCTTAATTGTCATCAGCTGGGTCTAAGTTTCTCCTAATCCCGATTATGAAATGGTATTATGAGAGTAGAATACGTTGGCCGAATTGTCTGGTTGAGATAACTTAAGCAAACACACCCAATGATGACAATTAATGAAAAGAATGAGCTACCAAATTTTGATTGTTTTTAAGGTGTAGTAATATATAGACAAGGCAAGCTTGCTCATGCTAAACAAGGTTCATTCAATCCAACGGATGGATCAGAGTTGAAAGGAAAAGGGAATAAATACGGAATCAGAAATTCTCTACGCACATGCTTGCGAGAAGAGATGACGACGGAGGCTCCTTCCAAGCCGAGTCGCTGGGCGATTGCAAAGCCAATACCCTGAGTAGAAGCCGTCACAATCGCCACTTTCCCTTGGAATCTCTTCCCAAATTGTTTCGTCTTCTCCATTATCGAGGATCTTAGATTGCTCTTTGATTTTGAGACGGTTAGATCTCTTTTTTGTGTTTCAGGAAACGCCAAACAAATTGGAGCCAGCTGCTGCTTTCTGGCTGTCGGGAAATAAAAGTTAATGTGCTTCGACAACTACGAGGGCCTTGGTCGCTTTCCTTAATGAAGTCTTTTCTTCAGAAATGACTAAGGACACGCCACATGAACCATTCCTTTGAATTCTTTAGTTACAATCTTTAATTTTGTCTTTACACTTTAATAAATTAAATTATTTATATATTTTAAATAAATTATTCTTTTATTTTCAATATTTATGGTACACTCTTTTTATATCTAAATTTATATCTTCTTTTTTATAAATTATTATTTGTAGCCCTAAAATTTTCTTTCTTTTAATTAATATTTTCTATAATCTTATCATATATTTGCCTTTAAAAAGGAACATAAAAAAAATGTGTTCAATTTATTATTGTTGCTCAATAATCTCTTAGATATAATTATTCTATGAATCATATAATTAGATTTTCAACTTTAAAATTTATTTTGTACTAATAAGAATTGAGTGTTTTTTTCATTAGGTTGATTATATATACATATATGCCTTTCTAGTCAGTTCCCATTTCATCTTTTTTTTTTTTTCTTTTCTTTTACTTAATTGCTTTCTTTTATGAAATTTCAATTTTATTTTAAATTTTAAATGGTTGCAGAGTAGCTTTAACATTACTCAAATTTAAAGGTTAAACCTATCTTGTACTAAGGTATTTATCTTAGATTGATGACTTTTTTTTATATACAATATTTAGGATTTTTGATGAAAATGAAAGATAAAGTTATTAAGGTGAAAAAGGGTTGTACAATTGAAAAGAGGTAAAAACTTTTTATAATTAAAAAAGTTGTAAAAATTAAAGGGATAGAAAAGAAAAAAAGGAGGTTGTAAAAAAAATTTAAATAAAAAATAATTGTAAAAAGAAAAAAAATGTGCAAAGAGAATTGTAAATATAATTTTTCATTCTTTCTCACCTTTTTGGCTCTTTCTCATCAAGCTAGTGGAAGCCTCAAGACCGAGTTCGAATCCCATCACTGGTGCGAATTCATTCATTAAAGGATTATTACAAAATTCTCCTTGAGGTGAGCAAAAATTGGATTCAATTGAAAAAATTGACCCAATCGATTTAATTTAGTTCAATTCAATATTTTAATAAATTCAATTTGATTTGTACACTTGCAAAATTCTATTTAATCAATTAAATCTATTTAAAATTTCGATTCAATTTGATTTGTAAATGTAAAATTCAATGACTAATTTTAACAAAAAAACCGATCCAATTGATTTGTGCGCTTCTACTGCTAACAATTAACTACTGACTCATAGTGGTTTCATTAGCAGCACTAACAGAACTAGAGTCTAAAAAAAATTTGGCCGACCACAATGGCACATGATAATAGCAGAGAAATGAAATGAAATCCTTAAAAACCAAAAATCGACAACACTGCCACCTTTGTTTTTAATGAATAATAATCATAACAATAAAGAATATTTTAAGGAGTCAAATTCCTAGACGTTTTAAGAATTGTATACTGGTAACAGAAAAGAACAAATATTACACAAATTAAGAGATGAAATGCTTTTAGACTTGGACCGCTTAGAATCCGCCCTACAGCCACACTCATTTATTCATGCATAAGGATTTCTAAAATTCTTCAAGAGCTCTGGGATTTCATATCCAAGCATGTCATCAACAGCCTGTATCATCTTAGGCTTCAGTTTCTCAAATTTGTCAATGCTATATCCATTCAATACTTCCTTGAAATTTTCCACATTTGGAAAATCTCCCGCTGGTAAATGAAACTCCCTTTGCACCTACTCAAATTTTGAAAAGCTTTAATACTTAACAAAGTATGACTACACATGGAAAACAGAAGAAAGGAATCCACTAATGTAAAACACAGAAACCTTCGCAAACTCGTCTTCAAGGTTATCAATAAGGCGTTGTTGTGTCTTAGCTTTGCCCATTATGGTAGGCATCTCTTTCTTAAGATGGCTGATTATGTAGGCGTGGATCTTCGCAGCTCTAGCACGTTTCACAAATTCATTGATCTACAATATCCACAAAATATTAAACAAAATCCATCATATTGCCCACTTAATTGTCCTGAGCGCACACAACATTCAAATATATCAACAAACAAACAAGTGTGCATCCATGCAAGAGTACATGTGCTCAAATCAATGAGAATTATAAATGACAATGCTACACATACGCGGCGATCACAAGCCTTCTTAGGAATATCAACCAAGTCCAGAAGGAGATCATCTTGCTCCTTGTCAAAAAGTTCACAAAACAGTGGATTCACAGCTTCATTAATAGGCTTGTCATTAAATGACCTGCAAAGCCAACAAAGGTCCAATGACTTAGAATATGGCAATCATACAAAAATGAAACAACCACTTAAACTATATAAACCAGACAATGAAATTCCATAGATTACGTCCTGAAGATATATAGAAACATTCAAGGACAGTTAATTTGCTAGATCAGATGATATATGAAAGATAAACAACATACCCGATATAGACACGCACAACTTCTGGAGTATTTAGAACTTTTCCTAGTGACCACATTAATGCCCCATAAACTCGCATCAGCTGTAAAATGATATTTGAGCCTCAGCAGGTAGTATGGACCTAATAAATTTCTGCGACTAAAAAGTTGAACGCAGGAGTGGAATGAAACATCCAACCTGTTGTGTATCAACCTGGTCTGCCTTATTTAAAACAACACGAATTTTGTCGTCATTGCCACGCAAAGATGCTATTACTCTCTTGAACTCATCACTTATATCAAGTTTGTGAGGATCGAACAACAGAAGAATAAGATCACATTTCGCTGCAAACCATGATATAACGCCAGTAAAATCATAACTTCTCTGTGTTCGTTGCTTTTCTCCAGAGAGAACCCCAGGGGTGTCAACAATTGTGATTTCATCTAGTAACTGCAAGCAAATTGACAATAGCGATAATGATATTACAGAAGTAGGAAGATAACAGTCATCCAAAGCAAATCTAAAATATAACGCACTGGATGTGGCATTTGCGCACACTCAAACTTTGACAAGAATGCCCCTCCAAAAGTTGTCAGGCCACTAAATGGTAGATCTGCATGAACAGCAACAGTGTTCCCAGGTATGCTCCTTTCATCGGCTCCAGACTGATTTGCAGAACAGAATGAGCTACTATCAACAACATGATAAACATCCATCATGAAATAAAAATGAAGCAATGATTGTCGTTAACATCAATGAAATCACAAGGCTTTTACATTATGCAAACCATAGGTTATCACATTATTTAGTATGTAAACTTGTAATAACACTTATCACACTATTGATCTTTGTAGCTTCTTTCTCAAGAAAAAAATAGCTTGAAACCGAATACATTTGGAAATTCCACACAAAAAGCTAAACTTGTACTCGGGACTCTTCCTTTAATTATGATGACTTTTTAAGCATAGAAAATGATGCAAGGGCATTTTGGGCAACAAACACAGAATTAATAGGAAATTTTTCTTATTTAGACATTTTCATATAAGAAGAGTATAATATCTAAGTAGTATATTAACTCTTTAGAAAGATTTACAATATTTGATGCAATTTTATTTTCCTATTTAGTTATAAGATTGATCCTATTTCTACTATCACCACATGTAATAGTTCAATTCATATTGTAATAGAAATAAAATTACTTAAGTTTTTATCTTTATCCCAAATATCATTTTTCTTTTTGAATCAACGATTTTTTATACCTATTATTCTGATACACGAATCAACAGATTAATAAAAGATTATTTTATAGCTTTCCACATGTTCGCTCATATAAGTTTCCGCTACATCAAGATGTATCAAAGCCGCATTTGTTCCATGATAGTCATGCCACCAAGAAGACACCAAGTTAACGATATACCTATAAATGAAGTCTATGAGCGCGATAATTTAACGCAATTGAAGCCATGAATGAATAATTTACCTGATCATGTATTTGATCTCTATGCTAAAGAAATTGCGCCTAATATTAAGTGAGATTTGCCTCAAGTGGCAACCACAATATTTCGTTTATATTGCTTAAGTCATGATAATATTATCGTACATCAAGGGAGAAAATTATTAAAAAAGAAGATTACAATTAGAATATCATAATTTTGAAGATCTCTTTCGCAACATCTTTTTTTACCATTTCTAATTCTTGATTCATCAAAAAGTACATTTGTTGAGGATTTATTGAAAATCATTAGGCTAATAAAACTAATTGGAAAATTTGAAATTCATAATTAACATTTCTAAACAAGAAGAATCTGTGTATGGAGTCAAACTCGAGGACGAGGTTTTTTTAAGAGATTATAACACGGGGGCATTTTAGGCAACAAGTGTAGGATGTAGTATATTTTAATTTCCCTTTATGTTGCAATATTTTATTTTCAGCTAAATTAAACTATTCAAGTGATTTTCATGTAACTTCCTATTTAGACTAAACTATATAGAAAGAGTACATTATCTAGGTAGTATATTTACTACGTAAAAAGATTTATAATATTTGGTAGTATTCCTATTTCCCTAGATAGTTATAGGTTGAGCCTATAAATAAGATTTATCATATTTGATAGGATGCAAATATCTTCCTCTATTGATAGGATTCAAATATTTTCCTCTATAGTTATAGGCTAAGCATATGAATACATCTTCTATCACCATATATAATAGTTTAGTTGATATTGGAGTTGAAATAAAATTACTTGAAACCATAGTTATTAAAAGTGCAAGGCGCAAAAAGGTTTTAGAGCCTAGGGGCAAGGTGCGTTCTTGAGCGACACAAAAAAAAAAAAATTTTAATTTCATGACATCTATAAAAAATAATTAAAATTAATTTTACATAAACAAATTGATATAACTTAATAATTTTCATAACATATATCCTAAGTAAATAAATTAAGTATTAAGAAAAATCTAATGTATTGTATAAAATATTAAACTAAAAAATAATAAAAAGAAACAGCCAAGAAAAGGAATAAAGCTTGAAAGGGAAAATATATTATGCTCTCTTTAACTTTACTGTGTTATCATACTATTTTTGATATACAAGTAAATGTAATACTCATACCACCATCCAAACTAACCTACTGTCTGTGTATGCTTACTGCTGAAGGGTATCTGAAGAAAAAGAACACAGTAAAAATCAAAAGAAAACAGCAACAGTTTAGAGTACAGAAAGAGAAACAATGAAAATCCAAAAGAGACAATAATGATGGAGATTTAAGGCATGTGAACACTGAAAATAATAATATCAGCTCCAGGTGATCAAAGAGGTGGCAATTCAGCGACGAACATGGAGATTCGGACAACTTTCCAATGCATTGATGCCAATTCTGATAGGAGATTTCCATTCTAGTAATGGTGGTAGTTACGATCGAAAAGCTCATTGAAGATGAAAGTTCGGAGATGCACCTTTTTTGTGCCTTGCACCTTCGTTGAGGCATGCACCTCAGGCCAAAGGCATAAGCCTAAGTGACATCGCTTGCCTTTGGTGTTCAGAGGTACAAAGCCCTGAGCATGATACACCTTACACCTCAAGCATGCCTTTGACAACTATGCTAAAGAGGTTTTTTTCTTTATTCCAAATATCAATTTTATTTTGGAATCAATAATTTTTTATGCCTATTATACCAATATCCTTTACTGAATTTAAAAAATCGGTGTTATAGTATAGATTTGTACTGACTAAGTTCATGAGTTGGAAATAAGCAGACTCAAACAGCTGACATCCGCCACAGGATAAAACACCACCTCTCAGGCCTCCAATTGATTCTATCATAGAGGCCAATGATAGACAATAACTTCCTCCGAACACAGCTTACAACTTTCAACATACTATGCTCTCCAAAGAGCAACTCTTCTCAACATCTCAAAGGAGGCTGAGTTGGAATCTCATTCTAACAAAGGATTCATATGGTTTTGGAGGGTCCAGCTACAAGAAAACTAGGCATGGAGAGTCCCCCTTTTTTCCATCGACTTTTTGGTCTTAAGAATGCTAGTTTTAAGAACGAGTGGTTGCCTTTTTTTGACCCTTACTACTCAGCCTGTGAGTGAACTTGAGTGACTCAACAGAACAGTAAAAAGTTGTTTTCTAGCTTAATATGTGTTATTTATCATTATTTCTCATACAAGATTCCACTCTATCAAAAAGTAAATTAAACTAATCATTATTCTCTCACTTTGCACGGGTGATTTTTTATTTTTTCTATATGATTTAATAACATTAATATTATAATAATATCATAGTAAAATTGAATTTTCCAAACATTTCTAGTTAATTGTTAAAAGTTTGTTTAAAATTGAACAAATGAGTGTCATAATAATTAATTTAAAAGTACAAAAATTATATATGTTTGACTTTCATTATCGAGAGACAAATTATCGATGACAAGAGTCAATTGAAAAATGCTCATGTTTGTAGAAAAAGACATCTTAACGATTGTTTAATCTATCAAGCTATAAAATCCTTTTACTAACAAATTGGTGTATTGCAACTATACAATGAGAATTAATAAAATCCTATGGATTAGTGTATTCTAAAATGTTATTCAAGCATAGAATTATTTAAATTTATGACTTATCCACTAATTTTAGCAATTTGAAACTCCAAATAATAAAAAAAATAGCTTATTCCATGTTTATGACTCACAACATGAGATGCTTAATAAATTATTTTAAAAATATATATGTTTATACTTAAAATGTAAGTCACAAACTTCATAGAGTTTGGTTTCTAGTGCCTCTCCTAAGTATCCAAATATTAAAGTGATATAGCTACAAAACAAAAATATAAAGCCAATCAAAAAGTAAATGAGTGAGAAAAGGATGATTAGATGATATCCCACTTGGTCATTTAGCCCACGCTACCAGACTTAGTAAATTATAATTATGTGACTTAGAGCATATATGAGAATTTTCAAACAATTGATCATATTATCTAAAATAAGCTATCATAGTCCATATCCAAGAGATGAATTCTTGGGTTTTTTCACCACATTAATATCATATATATAGCATCAAGTCTTGTTTCAAGGACTCTCGTACCCACATTATCAAGCAACAGCTAAGCTAGTCCACACATAATTGCCATACCAATCTACAATTTCAACATCATTAGCTCATATATTTGATTAAAAAAACAGTGTCCCAAAAATTTTGCCAATGTTACATGGTTATATCCATTAATTAATGCAAATGACAAATAAAGCAAAAGACAAGTTATAAATTGATCAGACTGAAGCTCACTGAATCATATAGGTCTAAGAGATAGAAAATTAATCATCTTCCAAGAGTTTAATGAAGTTGATCATCAGTTCCATTCAAAATAAAAAGCACATTAAGAAAATAAATCCGTCACAAATAAAACCTTTACACAAATAACTTTTATCATAAATAAGGATAAACACCATACCTAGATTTAAATAGCTCTCTTTATGCCAATATCCTTTTGTTGTTTGAACATTATTTGTGAATAAAGGCAGAGAAGTACAAATAGAGATAGATGAGATAACCGCATAAAAAAGAGAAACAAGGTAAAGGATTCAAGATATGGAATTTTATTTATCATGTTATCTATATAACTATACAGGCATTGAGGCTAAATAATTAAATAAGTAATGCTGTAATGGTTAAATTGAACTCAGAAATTTTGGACTTTGAATACGAGAGTAACTCTCCTTTGTTAAGATAAAAATATCTACAAAAAAAAAAAAAAAAGTGAGCATACTTTTTATTGGGGTAGCCAATGAAAGGGGAAAAAAAAAGTATTCGGCTAAGTTATAAGAATTCAAACTTGCTAAATGTAGGAATAATTTGTGCCTTTTTTCTTCCCATCCTGGCCCGCAACTCTTGTTGGGAGAGTTTACTCTTATGGTTCTCTTTTATCTTATTGTTTAAATTTTTTCTATATTATGTTTTAATATGGACACTTCATAACATCTAATGTTCATTTGTATTTTTACTCTGTCAAAATATAAACAGAAATTAAAAGTCTCCATAAACGTTTATTATTATTTTTTTCTAGAAAACAATAATAAAAGTCTCCTTATGTTTTGTCATTGTTTATTTTGTCCTCCTTAGTTTTCTCCTCATAAACTTCTATTTTTAATTTTTTATTAATGTATTTTTAACTTTTGAGCTCTATTATATTCCATGTGGCATAACCTCAATATTTATAGTAATCCTATCTCGCATAAGCTCCTTCTAGCATTGCTTTCTCTATGTCCACTTTAATGTGTGTATATACATATACACACATACATAGATTACTATGACAAAGCAAGATTTAAAACTGGAAAAGACTTCAAAGACTCAAACTGAAAAAAAATCTTCCGAATAACTTTAAAAAATTGAGAACGAATTTCCCCAATGACCTAACTCTAACAATTAGTATGCCCGTAACCATAATGAACTAATCACTTGCCATCTCAACAAGATATCAGTCTCTTTCATTTCATTTTTCCCAGTAAATTTCTACAAAGGCGTAAACGGAATTAAGATACAATAAGCCACAAATGTAGAATTCCTTGAAAATAATTACATTCACAGAGGAGAATAGATGGGTCCCTATCATCAAACTAAGGTTTTAGCCTTAACTTATAATATCATTTGAATGTTTTTAAAATTTTTTTTTAAAAAAAATAGAAAGATAAAAATGGGAAGTCATACCATTACAACAACAAATCTATCAGTTGTAGGCTCTGGTCCGATGTGAGCTCCTATCCAAAGGAAAAAGAAAGATTAGGATAGCTGAAAAACATTAATGCATTGCAAAGGAAAAAAAAAAAAACTGAATTCCTTAACCAACCTGGGTAGTTGCATCTAAGTAAATGTTTTATGAATGTTGTTTTGCCAGTAGAATACTGACCCAAAAGCATAACCATAGGCTTGGCATCAAAATCACTGTTTGTCTGAAAAAATCAGTTAAATGCAAATTGGTTACTCAAAGTTTTATGTAACTAAGTACAATGCCTAGTAACAAAAGTCAGAGCAGCATTGCATGATTGTCTTGAAAATTAAACACACAAACACAGAATGTCGACCAAGTTTAAATGGGTTGCAATAATAATTGAAAAAATATGTTATTGACAAACTCACCAGTAAGGGAGACACAAAATCATTAAAACGATAGGTAATTTCCAAAGGCTTTAGTTTTTCAATATACAATCTCTTCAAGCCATCAATGATAGATGTAACAGCAATAAGCGGCATCTGGGCAAGAAATGAAAACAAAAGAAAGAAAATTCATCAGGAAACAGATTGGTAATGCAGGCAACCAGTAAAAGAGAGGTAGTTAGATAGGATTAAGTTTTAACAGTATCCCACTGAATTTAGATAAATAAACAATATAAGTAAATTTTGACAAAAATAGGGTAGAGAAATAGATATGCATTTAAAAAACACCACTATAATTTGTAAAAATTATGGCACGAGAATGAAGATAACAAAAATTCAATAACAAGAAATGTAGACCATTGATCCCTCTACCCACATGTTAATTGATTTTATATTAAATATAAGTTTTCCAGTTTCCGTTACAAGCAAAGATCAATAATAAATGCAAAAGTTTTGCGCAAACAGAACCCCAATCCAAAAGTAGAAAAAGCCATATAAGGACCCAACTGCATGATTCCACAAACACAAAGAGTGATATAAAATCATGGTGCATTACTCCAAGAGTTTAACCTCTTTTCTTCAGCTTCAACAGACATCAATTGGAACAACAATAAATGTTACGATTAAAAGAAGGCTAACAACATACATTAACAAGAAAGCATAGGGAAAGGAGCAGGAGGAGAAGGAGAAGACAACTCAAGGCAGAACTTCCTTTCATGAAGACACATTGGAACATATGCCTCACCTTTCTGGATGACTTTGAATTGAATTGTTGAGATGTTGTTGATGGTTGCATCTGAGCAGATTCTACATCATCTATTACAATAACTTAACCAATAATAGATGAAACCATGCCTTTTATATTAGCAAAGATAGTAAGTGCCTAACCATTGATTTCTGGCTCACTGGTTGCCAAGCCCTTGTTTTTCTGCAAAATTATAAAGAGATCAACTTACTAGTTGCATTTAGATGACCAAACCACAAAGAAAGATAAAGAAGATTGCTTACGATTAACAAAGCCTCAATGCCATCCATCAATGGAGGTTTAATATTCTCCACGGATGCTGTGAGGAAAGTAAATGCATCAAGTAAGTTAAATGACCAAAACAAAAACAACGATGTTAAGTTAACAAACAATCTTAACTTGGTTAATAAGGAAAAAAAAGGACAATGATCAACCAGACAGGCTCAAGCTCAAATTCTTGATGCTGTTTGATGAACTACTATGATACTACTAGAGCATGATAAAGGTTGTGATATGCAGAGTTTTAGCCCTTGTTAAACTATAAGCTGACGAAGCAACCATGGTTCAATACTATGATTAACAGTTTAGTTACTTAATTCTCTTTCATGCATTAAAGATAATCAAAGCATATATTATAAATTTTAATAGGGTCAACATTGAGCCTTACAGTTCATTATGCACAATCCATATAACCATGATCATGATCTCCTAATACATCTCCGTTTGGAAAATGATTGATGGATATGAGAAAACCCATTAAAAAATCGCATGGATAAATGCAAAAGAAAAATCATGACAGCAAAAATGAGGCCTGTTCTTTTTTTGGAACATACAAGTAGATTTAAGGAAATCAGAGGTTATTTCATGTCCTGCTTGTGCCAGAGAAATAAGCTGCATAGAAACAGTGGAGACCATCAATAAAACAGATTGATTTTGACATGAGAAATAATAAAAAAATAAACGCAAGGCTGGCAAAAATAACTCAAAATACATAAAATAGAACCTGCATAGCCACAATGAAGTCTGAAAATCCTAAAAATCCTTGCCGTTTGGAATCCGCAAGAGCCCAAACCTTTGGGGAGAAAGCAAAATTAGTAAGCAAAGTAGAGATAAAAAAGAAGATAGAATCTGAGTAAGAGGTGATGAATTTAAAATGTGATTACCAATGAATTCCTGTTGATAAATAAGAAAATAAAAAGAATGAATGCAAGCGAAAGGTTAATTAATGAAGAAAGAAGAGGAGTAACCTGTTTGAGTCGGTGAGGAGAAAGGTTAGACATAACGAAGAAATTAACAGCATCATTTCCAGTGATACGGCCATCTCCATCTACAGTTTAATTAATACCAAATCCAAGAAATTACTATAACTAATAAAAAAACGCTATTAAAAAGTAAAATGAAAGGAACGGAAAGGAAAGGAAAACCAGAGTCGACAGAGTTGAACCACTCCTTGTACATCTGTTGCTGCTCTTTTGAGCATGATCCGATTAGGCCGTTTCCTATCTCCATTTCCACTTACTACTGCTAATAATACTATTTGCTTTGCAAGCCCAACAAAAACACAAACAAGTGAGCACTTGAACCTCTTTCTCTCTTTGAAATTTAAATTAGCATTTGAAAGGGAAAAACAAAACCTACTATACACCTTTCTCTCTGTCTCTCTCACTGGGTAACACTGTTTTGGTGCTCAGCTAAAGACCAAATGCGGTGGCGTTCTCAATCACTGTTACAGGTTAGGCGTCATGATCATGTTGGGCTTCAATGAGGTGGAACTGAATACGTCAAATCGTGGGCCGCACCACAAATCATTGTGTTGTTTTCAAGTTTGAATTAAGGTTAGCGCGCCATTTCTCCAATCTAATTCTTGTTGAAAATTATTTTCACACTAAAAATTAGACTATTTTTGTTCCAACAGAAAAAACAGCTTATAATAAAATGAGATACTTTTTCACAATTTTGTTTTCTAATATGACTCTAGTTGAAATATTTTTTGATAAAATACTATTATGATGGATAGATTAACTATATTAATTATCATAATACATACCTATATATATATATATATATAAGATTTGGATTGTAAATTTTGAGAATTTCATATTTTGTTATTTCAAAAAAAGATATTTGAATTTAAAATTATTTTCACATCGATAGACCAATATTAAATAATTAATTAATGGGAAGTATAAGCTCTATAGATGATACGCATAATATATTGAATTTTCAATAAGTTGAACATAACAAAATGGTAATAATTATATGGACAAAATTTTTTAAAAAATAAAAAAGGAAAGTAGACAGGCTTAAAAGCAAAATAACAAATTACAACTTTTTCAATCAAGAAACATCTCCTGCGTCCTTCCTAAGGATGACTATACCAACTGGATTTAATAGTATATATCATTAAGCCCCCCCAAAGATCCAAAAAATAAATATGCAAAAAGTAGGTATTAGTATTTTCTTTGTGAATAATTAATGAAGGGCAAGCACATGATAAAAGTCCCAAGTGATGATGAAACGCCTCCAAATGAAATTTTCTTCAGGTCAAGCCCACAAATTTGGTCACTCCACTTGCTTTCCGCACGAAAATAGACAGCAACAAAACTGCATGCATGACATTTGATAGTAAATTTCACTAACTGAATGCAAAATGAGAGAACAAGTTGAACATATTCCTGGATAGATAAAAGAGTACAGAACACAGCTTCATTACCTTAGATAAACAGGATTGGTTTGTTTGATTGCTAAAAGGATATGGCGGTACCGGTGGAGGGAGCGATGGGAAAGTGGCAGATGAAATTTGTTTTTCCTCTCTGACTCTGTTGAAAATAACAGTAAATCCATCTCCGGATTTGGGGTCTGTTTCATCCCAAGCTCCAAATTTAGGAATCGATGCTGTTCTATGATGCTGCCACCCAACATGTTTAATACTTTAAACACCAACCAAAATTAATCAAAGAAATGAAATGATAATAGAATAAATACTAACATGTTTTCCCTCATCAACAGCTGCAGCGTAAGCCTTCTTCCCATCAGATTTTTCCCGCCGAGAAGCAGCCTGCTGCGACAAAGAATAATCAGAATTGCTTTTCTCACTGCCACTCCGAGATTCTGATGTATTAGTGCTCTTTCTTCGTGCATGAGCGTGACGATGAACATGGATAGGAGGACGAGGAGGAGGAGGGTGACCAAAACTCAAATCCAGTTGTTGGGTATCACTATCCCCATACATGAGTGCATCTGGATTCTGCTGTGGATCATTTGGGTTTATCATCACTCCTCCTACTTTCTCTTTGCGTGCATTCTCAAAGTAAGCCGTGTATGGTACATTATCTTTGTCCCAGTTGCCGAATTTCGGGACATGGGAACGTCGCTGTGACCGTGAGGAAGCCATTTTTTTACAACATATAATAATAACTAAAGCAGTTCATGAATCATATAAACAGCTTGAATTTAAGCCCCCCATAATGACAACGAGCTTATGTTTGTCAGGATTCATAAAAACCTTACACCTTCTACACTTATTACTACGTAAAATTATGGTATCAGACAAATTTTCTCTACTACTCACACAAGCTATATATGTGAATATAACTCCTAAGTTTTTAGACTTCGAATAGCTTATCATTAAGGCAATCTTTTTTAGTTCTTATATTATATAGGCTATTAATAACCTGATTTTTCAATCTCTACTTTGAAAAACAAATATTAATTCCAGGGTTACTCGAATCACTTTCATGACTATCTAATGGAAGACAAATTAACCAAAAAATACAAATATGATAATTCATAGGTACTAGAGGAATATATGATATTGCAGAAAGCTCTAGATTAATTATGTTAGCAATCGTAATCCTAAACAGGTAACAGCAGTAGAGGAGACAAGGCCTTAACCTACAGATCTTTCTCCAATTATGTAGACAACAGAGATCAGGCATATTGAGACATTAAGAATTAGAAGATTAAAAAAAAAAAAAAAAAAAACCAAATTACCAACCGTATAGAGGAAAATTAAAGATACTGTTAAAACATCACTTACAGCCATTGTGTTGAGGAGGAGAGCTACAGTCACTAACTTCTATTTCTAAATTATTTTGATATAGAAACCCTCAAGAAGGAAGAAGCAAAAGAATATGGAAATTAAGTTGAAGCATTTTGACTCGCCAGTAAATTGGCGAGGATATCTATCTATGGCAAGAGGAGACAATAAATTAATCGACTGTGATTCGAGAGTTACAAAGTTACAGAGAGCCAGCTCAAAACCACAACCACAAGGTTTTCTAAATTTATTTATCTGGCATGAATATGTATATATATGTTGTCCCCATCTTTGCAACATCTTCCTCTATGTCTTTATCCCACTTGTAAGTCCGTTGCAACCTCATTATTCGCATTGATTAAAAGGTTGCTTTGATCTCAATCGGCCTTTTGTTATTGGATCAAACTATTCAATTGCAATCTTTTTTTTTTTAAGGAACCAATTGCAATCTCTCTCTTTTTTTTTTTTTTTGGAAAACAATTGCAATCCTTTTACACATCACTAATTTTCATTATCTTCATATATATGTTATGTTTTTTATTCGATTACTACTAGCTACACATATATTGATGGCTTCCAGAAGCCTCTCTCTGTTATAACCTCAAAGCTATGTAGATATATACTTTTTTGCTAAACCTACTCACTAGCAACTTGAAATTCAACTAAGTAAAAATTCGTTGGAACGCGATGTATTTACTAATTAGTCAAATTTTTTAAATCAAACTCAATCTCGATTCATTAATTCAATGAACTAATTCTGAGCTTGTTAATATTCAATTGATTAAATTCATGAGTCTGCTTGTGTTAATAATAATATAAACTATATATTTTATTTATAATATATAAAAATTTCTTTGTAAAATTATTAGTTAATAATATATATGACATAAGATACTTTTACGTTGAATTAATATTTAAAAATATTTTTGGCTGTTTTTCATAGAAATTAGAACTAAAAAGTAAAAATTATGAACAAAAATCCAAGATTAAATTAACTCTATTAATTATTCAAAATTTTGAGTATATAAGGACTAAATTATATCACACAAGATTAAATATATTAATTAATAAATAATCTTTTATTACAATTATCTCGTATATATATATATGGTTTGCAATTATCTATTAATTTTATTTTTAGCTATGAATTACAAACTATGTAAACATATATAAAAGCATAAAATTGTAATTCTAAGAATAAAATGGATATCAAAAGAAGATCTTCTCACGGGAGAACAAAATACATATAGATGTTTGTTTACTCAAGACAACATAAGCCTCTCATGAAAAGCAGAACTTGCACATCTATGAGAAAAACATGTGCGTGTTTTTGCAACATAAAGGAAAATGATAGACCGTTTTTCGAAAATTGCAAGAGAGATTAAATTCAAATTTATAAGAATTATTATATTAATTATGTAAATGGGTTTCTAGTTAGAGGTAGAGATTTTTAAACACATTTTAAAATTTTTTTATTTAGAAATCTTTACTTGAAAATTAATTTTTCAAACTTCCAATTTAGAAATTTTTTAATATGAAAATTTTTAAATTTTTAAATTTTTAAATAAAAATTTAAAAAATTAATTACTATATAAAATTTTAAATAGAAAATAAAAACCTAAAAAATGAAAATTCTAAACAGGGAGCGAAGATCATATAAAAGAATTTTTCAATATGAAATTAAAAAAATCTAAACAATTTTAAAATTTAAAATTTGAAAAACCTAAAAAGTAAAAATTTCAAATAGAAAGTCAAGATTTAAATTAATTCCATTTATTATTCAAAATTTGAGTATATAAGAGTAAATGACATCTAGTATATTATTGAAAATTATATCATTCAATTTAATAATTTTTTTCTTAAAATTATGACATACAATATTAAATGTACAAATGAACAAATAATTTTTTGTTTTAATTATGCCACATATGTATATATAATTTACAATTATTTATTAATTTTTTTTATTATGAAATGCTTAAAATTATTTATTTGATTGAATGTCAAGAATTACATCATTCTAAGTTAATAATTTTTCTCTTAAAATTGTGTGATATAAGATTAAAAATATAAATTAATATATAATCATTTGTTATAACTACGTTTGTACATAATTATAAATGTTGACTAATATTATTTATTTGATTAATTTTCATAAATTACTTTAACAAAATTTTCCTTCAAATTGTACTTATAAAATTGAATATATAAATTAATATACAATCTTTTAGTATAGTTACCCTTGTACCTAATCATAAATTTTGAGAAATTTATTTCATTATTTTATTTCTTCAATAATAATTTGTTATAGAATAAAAACTATTTATTCAATTATTTATTTATTTATTTAATAAAAATAAGAATTAAATTTATTATTATACTCATACCAAAAAATAGCGAGTTCGCAACTAATTATATATAATTAATTTCAATTTTCAAATTAATTTTCAACTATCATTTATCAAAAACTTATATATAATACAATCACATATCATTATTTAATATTATAATATAGAAAAATAACATATTAAAAATTTTAAATAAATTTATTTACCATTTATCAAATAATTATGCATAATATAGTCATTTATCATTATTTTACATTATATTATAGAAAATAATCATATTACAAAATCTAAATACAACAATTAAAAAATTTAATTGTCATATAAAATTATTCTAAATAAGAAATTTAAACTTTAAAAAGTAAAAATTCTAAGAAACTAAGATTATATTAAAAAATTTTGAATAAAAATTGAAAAAATTTTAAAAGTAAAAGTTCTAGACAACTTCAAAACATAGAATTAGATAAACTTAAAAGGTAAAAAAAATCTTAATTAGAAAGCTAAGATTTAAATTATGTTCATTGATTATTCAATATTATGAGTATATAACAACTAAGAATAATATAATAAATCGAAAGAAATTACTTTACTAAGATTAATAAAATTTCTTTTAAAATTATACTACATAATATTGATGTTGGACTAGGTTGATTTAACTTAAGTCATGAATCTCTTTTGATCTTGACAATAGAGATTGATCAATTCTAATGTCTTCATTAAGTGTTGTTTTGCAGATTATAAGTTAGTTTTTGTCATTAGAAGTTGGATGGAGTCCAAATCTCCAACCTTGTAAAGTTCACTCTAATTCACGGTGAGTGTATTACAAATCGCGACTACGAATCAGTCACAAAGAAGGATGAAGTTAGGCTAGAGAAATTGTTGGACAGTTTCGCTGCCGCGACGCACCTAAAGTCGGCAAAGCCATAGTCATAGACAAATTCATGGTATGTGTCACGCCTTAGTTGCGACCGCAAATTTCATAGTGAAAAATGAGGGAACCAAAGCCACAACCATAACTTGTCAAGTGTCCCAGGTATCCATTGAAGATAAAAAATCATGAGGGCTAATGTTTTTTCGCGATCGCAACTCAAACAGTTGAAGTTTGCTCTTCAAACAAAGGAATTCGCGGTCTCAGTCGTGCCCAAGACATTAATATCTCGCCACCGCAACTTTTGAGAGTGGTTAGAACACAATGACTATATTTTCCTGGATGACCAACAAAAAGCTGACATGTGGACTAGCCGTTAGACACAAATGAGATTTTCAGCCGAAGTTGGAAATCCGCGATCGCAAAAAGTTAGTAGCAACCGCAACTTCAGCCTGACAAACTTTTAATGCTAAATCTACCTAGCACATGTTTGAGATTTGTTAATAGTTTTAGTCTAACATCTCTTTGGTGGATGTAAGCTATAAATACTCTACCAAACATATGTAAATTCAAGAGAATTCATTAATTTGTAACCAAACTCTTGCAAATTTTCTACTCATTCTTTCAATTCTTCTTTATGCTTTAAGTGATTATTTGGCATAAGCAATAAACACCATTATAAGAGGTTTTAGTGTGAGCCTTGAAAACACTTATGGGAGGTTTTAGTGTGAGCCTTGAAAACACTTATAAGAGGTTTTAAGTGTGAACCTTGAAAACACTTGTAAGAGATTTTTGTGTAAGCCTAGAAAACACAAGTTGTAAAAGTTTGGTATAAGCTTGAAAACACCATTTGAGTTGAGTGAAATACCCAATTGTAGAGAATTGGGGAGTGGATGTAGGGTTAGTAAACACTTGTGTCAATTTCTCTCTTTTTCTATTCAACTCCTTAATCATTTTATCCTTCATTTTAACTTTTAATTGAACACCAATTCAACCCTCCTTCTTGGTTCCCTAGGCCAACAAGTGGTATCAGAGCCAAGTCTCACAAATAAACCTTAATTGGGTGAGCAAAAATCTTGGCATAAGAGGGAATCCACTCACACCTCAAGCCTTACTTTGATGGAGCTGACTATACTCATTGGAAATATAGGATGAAGATCTAGTTTGATACAGATGTGGTGGATCTTTGAGATGTTATAGTCAAAGATTGGAAGCCACCCACCAAAGTTGTGGATGGAAGTGAAGAACTCATTCCAATAGTAGAGTGGGTTGAAGCACATAAAAGATCAAATGGCAAGAACAAAAGAGTCATGACAATTGTTCTAAGCTCTCTCTCAAGATAAGAGATTGAAAAAGTACAATATTGCTAAACAACCTATGGGATATGGAAAGCATTAAAGAACTATCACGAAGGCACCACCTTGGTGAAATCCAACTAGCTAGAGATATATGCGACGGAGTGGGAGTTGCTCATGATGAAGGAGAATGAGAGCATCACCGACATGACCAATAGACTCCTAGCAATCGTCACCAATATGAAGAAGTTTGGTAGGATTCTCACAAATCATGAGGTAAACTCTAAAATTTTAAAGTCTTTGCCTCTTGAAAAGTTTAGTGCTCGAGTGTGCAGTATTCAAGAATCCAATCCAGAAATAGGAAATGTATAAACGAATGTCTTGATAGGCAAACTCTTAACTCATGAGTTAGCCTTAAAGAAAGATGAGGAAATGAAGAAAATAAGGGGCTAAGGAGAAAAATCTGAAAAACATAAGAAGAAAACCTTGGCACTCAAGTCCACTTCTAAAAAGAAGGAAGTGGAGGTTAGTTCAAGTGAAGAAGAAAGTGACAAGGATGAAAAAGAGCTAGCAATGCTCTCTAGAAGGACTAAGGAGCTCATTAGAAGAAGAAAAGAAAGAAAACTATTTCTAATCCTAGAGAGAGATCAAATAAAGTCACTTGTTATGAGTGTGGCAAGCAAGGTCACATTAAATATGATTGTCCCAAACTAAAGAAGAATAAGAAAGAGGACAAAGAGAAGAGAAAAAGCTTCAAAGCCACTTGGGATGATAGCTCAAGTGAGGATGAAGAGGATGAGGAGATTGCCAACATATGCTTCATGGTTTAAGAAGACTCTCCTAATGAGGTAAGCACTTCATCTCATTCTCATCCAGATTATGATAATTTAGATGATATAGTTGAAGAACTTCTAGAAGCTCTTACTATGAGATATGATAAGTATAAGTCACAAATGAAATCTTATAAGAGAAAATGTTCAAAATTAGAGGATGATTACAAATCCCTTAGTGATCTTGTAATTGAATTGACGATTCCAATGAAGAACTCAAAAAATCTATGAAAAATCTTTCCAAATCATCTTCATCATTAGTTTTATTGAGAAAAGAGAATGACTCTCTAAAAGGAGAAGTCATTAAGCTTAAAAGCTCTATCTCTAAATTTTATAAGAGAAAGGAAGTTTTGGATACCCTAATAGTATCACAAAGGCCACCCTTAATTAGACATGGTTTAGCTTTCAATGGAGCCTCCTCATCCACATCATCATATACTATATTTGTTAGACCAATAACACCTCAAACCTCAAGTGTTACGGTCATGTGGAAGAAAAGTGCTCCAAGCACTAAATTTTCAATGCCTAAAGACAAAGGAAAAGCATAAAATGGCTCAAGGACTACTTCAATGAAGACCAATCATGCTTACATGTATAACAAGAAGCATACTCACACACACAAACATAAACAATTCTCCACTACTTCTCATCATTCATGCACTTGCGTGTACTTACATAACCAAAGTATGAGAAGGCCTCCTACTTATACTAAGGTTGTACATAGGAGAAAAACTCTCAAGTCTAAACTCCAATGTCATTATTATATGAAATATGTGCATATTAATATTCATTGTTATATTAGAAAGGCTCACCTTAAATTAGAGGACCCTTCAACTCCTAACCTCCTAGGACCCAAGTATGCTTAGGTACCTAAGAAAAAGTGATTCTCTTGTATTGTGTAGGGATTTATGGCAGCCACCAATAAATCAAACAATTAGCATGTGGATAGTAGATGTTCTAAGCATATGACGAGCAATAGAAAGTTATTCAGAACATTGAAAGAAAAAGAAGGTGAAAATGTCACATTTGGTAACAATGTCAAGGGTAAGGTAATTGGCATTAGAACCATTGGTAAGAATGGTTATTTTTTGATTGATGATGTTTTATTAGTTAATGGCTTACAACATAATTTGTTAAGTGTAAATCAATTGTGTGACAAAGGTAATGAAGTCACCGTTGATCCTAGAGAATGCCAAGTCACCACATTAGTGAATGATGAGGTTATTTTTAAGGGTGAAAGAAAATGCAATACCTACTCAATTGACTTAGACAATTTGACTAACCAATCTTTCAAGTGTCTTATGTCTTTTAGTAATGAGGCTTAGTTATGGCGTA
>CATIWR010416176.1:0-16372 GCA_949677035.1 Omphalea diandra
AAGTTCATATCTCATATCATAACATTAAAATACCTAAAAGAAATTAGTTCAAATCTATAACACATTTAAATTAATAATGCAAAATATACAAATAAATATTACATAAAATAAAATATAACATTCAAAAAAGTGATCAACATTTTTATTCAAATCAACTCCTTCATCTTCATCAACATAAATATCATTGTTATTTCCATCTCCATCATCTTCAAATTCATCGTCACCAAAAAACTCATTATTAGTATTTCACAAATATTATCATTAATAATGACAAACATTATCACTAATATTAATATTGTCACTAATTCAAAAGTTTTTTTTTTTTTTGTGTAAAACTTTACTTCCCAATAGTAGTAAGTAATTTCAATTTTCAGTCATATAGGATTAGTCAATTACAATTGGCAATTAAAAATTAATATATAGTCCCAATAATATAAAATTGAGCAACAAAAAACAGAAAAAAGGGAGAAAATAAAGTATTCCAACAACAAAAAAGGAAGAAAAATTAGAGAAAAATATAGGAGAAATAATATAAAAATAGAGGGAGAAAATTAGAAAGAAAAATTAAAAAAAAAAAATGAGTCAACACCCGATTTTACATCCGATTTTACCCGATTTCACCCGATTTCACCGATTTTAACGAGTCAAAACTCAATTTCACCTGATTTTACCACAAATCCGATTTTATATACGATTAAAATCGTTCACGTGATTTTGACTCTTAAAATAGTAAAATCGTACGAGTCAACTCGCGATTTTGACAACTATGAGTAGAACACTCAATTGTGAAGAATTGATGAGTGAATATAGGGTTTATTAACACCCAAACCACTATAAAAATATTATGTGTTCATTCCTTCTCCTTCATTTTCAATATCCTAAATTCTTTATCTTCCCTCCAAATTTTTAAATTCCCACAAATTCAATCCCCCTTCTTAGTGCTCAAAGGCCAACATCAATGTTCATGGAAATGAATTCAATGACTATTGAGAAGTCATTAATTACTATGGCAAAACCTCAATGAACATTGATAGACAATCTCAATTATTGTTACAAATGACTAATGATCATTGGTAAAAAAATGTTGCAATCCTAACAATCGTAGAGCAAATTCAACAATCGTTATTAGAGTGTAATGGCTAGTTTTTTTGAAGCTAATAATATAACGATCATTTTCATTTACAAATCATGGCATTCATGTCCATACACATAAAGGTTTATCCATCATACACACACAATCCAATATGCATTTAATGTACATATATGTTAACTAATGTTCAAGGCTAATGGCTATAAATTGGTTCCTTTCTTGATGTATGTACATGACACAAGGACAGAGAGAGTTGGAATTCAGTCGATGGCCTGTGGTCCATGAGTCTCTAAGAAAAACTTTATGCACCAAGGTATCCAAACCTTATGCTTTAATATCTGAAAAATATAATTGTGATTTGGTGAGTCGCGACTCAGTGAATAAAAAATAATCAGATTCTTATGGCACAACCCACAATCAAATATCATCAGGATACATTACAAGTATAACAATTGACTATGCAAATATAAGTGCAACAAAATTATTTTCTATCATGACCTTGTAAGGCAAACACTACTCCTGGGAATTCATATGATTCAAGTGACATTTGATTTTGTTGGCCAACATATAACAAGTGAATCATTTGATTAATAACATGTGTCAATGAGACATATTGGTCCATCTTCCAAGCGATTTGCAAGTGTTTGACAAGCCGATCATAACATCCTTTATGGTAAGTTTAGTTCTCTCTCTAGGGCTTTCTTAAAGTATTGAGATCCTAACATTTGATACATTGTTATAAGCATTTCAAAATGATTATGAATGCTTGGTATGCAACTATGGCATGATTCATGCAAGTGGACCTAGTGTTTATGCATATTTTCCTTATATGGAAGCCTAAGCTTCGTACATTCTCACAAAAATAACTCTAAATATACTAATTCAATTGACTTCATTCTTTTTTAAAATAAACTACACACATAATGATGCAACATACTCAAATTTCAAATCAATATAAGACACATAGAGAATGTGGTGAATTTTTGAATTTTTTCCTGTTTCAATGTCATCTTAGTCCGAGTAGGTCATACATTCTTGGGTATATCTTAAATTTCACAAATCCAATTTCAAAAATGATCTAGCAGTTGTTACAAAACATATAAAGGAACATTTTTTTATATTTTACTCATTGTCTAATTCAGTCTATAAAGTCACAAAAACAAACGACCTATCTCAAAGTGAGCAAGTTTCCAATATGGTGACAATCAACCATGATGAAAGGGAAATACCTCAACAACCATGATAAATTTTGCAAAAATATTTTATAAGAACGTAGATCATAAATAAATATAAAATTTGTCAAATTCTTGGAAAACAAAATTAAAAGACAAGTGAGGTTTCATTTGGGTACAGGGTCAATCCCAATCAATGAGCCATATCTCTTTTCACACAATAAATCAATCAAAAATGCTTTACAAGTATTTAAAGGGGACATAACCCTATAAATTTCATGTTTTACACTTTGTTAAAATTAGAACATAAGGCCATCTAAATATAAGAAAATATAAAGACTGAGGTGATTTCGGCTGGTTGTGAACCAGCCCTAATGAACGAGCCATATCTCTTCACACACACCAAATCAAGCAAAAATGTTTCATATGAATTTAGATGGGGCATAAACATACAACTTTCATATTTTTCACTTTCCCTAATTCCTCTTCTATTATTATGAAATCATGGGTATAAAATTCCAGCTCTAATAACAAAACCAACACAATCAACTCTTGTTCTCTTGAATTTCAACTTCCGTCCAAGAGTTCTACCTCAAATACTCTATAATTATCACTAACCATTCTAGATTAACATGTCATGAGAGGTTAATTTCATGTGAGAAGAAGATAAATTAGCTTACCTATTTTCCCATAACAAAAAAACCTTGGGATTCCTTCTTAGGCAGCTCACTCTTCTCCCTCTCCTTCTTCTCCTTCTTCTTCTTCCTTCCTTTCTTTCTTCCTTAGCACTCTCTTTCTTCTATAGTACCTCACATCTAATGTCTCTATTCTGATCCTAAAGGGTCAAAAATTCCACTCGTAAACCTAGTGTGACAAGACAAAATCATGGTGTTGCATTCCTATTGGTTGGAAGTTCACTTTCCTCTTTTAGTCCCTCTTTTTCACTCCTTAAGCACCTCCATCTATCTCCTAATCCATAGATGCTCCTTATACTTTTAAATAAGCTTAATAACAACATTATTTATGATGCTATAATATGCGCATAACATAAGACAATTTGTTATGCAACTATACAAACATTACATTTATGTTCAAGTGCCCCAAATGCAATGGTGCAAGTGTCATTGTCATGCTTATCCAATTCACGTGTCTAAATGATCATTTATATGCTTATGTTCATTTGGGATTTCAATTCATTTATGAAATAAATATGTTCATGTGATAATTCCAATGAATGTGAACAGGGATGTTACATTTATTTCCCTCTTTTAGAGAATTTCATCCTCAAAATTCAATACCTGTAAACAAATACGGATATTATCGTTTCATGTTCTCTTTGATTTCCCATTTAGCCTCTTCTTATGAATGGCTTCTCCATAACACCTTAACTAAAGGGATTTCTTGATTTTGTAACTATTTTGTCTTATAACTAATGATTTCCACTAGTTTTTCAATGTAACTTACATCATCTGCAATTGTTATTATTGGATCACTAACTATATGTGTAGGATCAGATCAATACTTTCTTAGCATACTCACATGGAATACATCATGAATCTATGCCATCTGAAGTGGTAGTGCTAGACTGTAAGCTAATGGACTAATTCTTTCTAGGGTCTCATTGGGTCCTATGTATCGAGGACTCAGTTTCCCCTTCTTGCCAAATCGAATTATTCCTTTCCATAGTGAAACTCGAAGGAACACTTTGTCTCCCACCTCATATTCTATTTCTTTTTTGTGTTGGTCTGCATAGCTTTTTTGCCTGTCTTATGCCACTTTAAGTTTGCTCTTAATTACCTTCACCTTGTCCATAGTGTCTTACACTAATTCTGGCCCTTCTAAAACACGCATCCCTTCTTTATCCCAGTAGATAGGACTTCAGCATTTTCTTCCATATGTTGCCATCTGTATACTGCTGTGATAATGATTATTATAAGCAAATTCAATCAAGGCAATATATTTATCCCATGCACCTTTGAACTCTATTGCACAAGCTCAAAACATGTCTTTAAGTGTCTAAATTGTCCTTTCTGATTGCCCATTTGTCTGAGGATGAAAAGCAGTACTAAAACTCAATTGGGTACCTAAAGCCTATTGCAAACTGCTTAAAGCCTATTGCAAACTGATCTAAAATTGAGATGTAAATCATGGATCTCTATCTGATACAATGGAAACTGAAACACCTTGTAATCTAACAATTTCATCCACATATTTCTTGGATAAGTGCTTCAGTGAACTACCCTCATCGAATAGGTAAAAAGTGAGTTGACTTGCTTAGTCTATCAATGATCACCCAAATAGCATCATTCTTTTTCAAAGTCCATGGTAACCTATATACAAAGTCCATGGTTATTCTTTCCCATTTCCATACTGGAATCATTAATGGTTTCAATTTTCTAGTTGGTGCTTGATGTTCCGTTTTGATATGCTAACAAGTCAAACATGTTGAAACATAGGTTGCTACATCTTTCTTCATCTTAGGCCACTAAAAATAAAATCGCAAGGTATCATACATCTTCGTCATTCCTGGATGCATGGCATATAAAGCATTATATGCTTTTTCTAGGATTTCTCTTTGCAAGATCTCAACATTAGGCACATAAATACAAGAACCTAACAACAAGGCATCATTTTGTATATCAAAATCTCCATGTCTCCCATGTTTTACCATTTCAATCATTCTATGTAACTTTAGATCCTTGTCCTGTGCTTCTTTAATTTGATCATGAAATATTGGTCTCACTTGAAAGTAGCAATCAATGCCCCATTCTTTTATATGTTTAGTTTCATATTCATAGCTCGTAATTGAACTAAATAAAATAAAGAAAATACCTATAAATGAGTAACACCGCTTCTTGATTTCCTACTCAAAGCATTAGTAACCACATTTGCCTTTCCTAGGTGATACTCAATGGTACAATCATAATCCTTTAGAAGTTCTAACCACTACCTCTATCTCATGTTTAATTCTTTTTGGCTCATCAAATACTTTAAGCTCTTGTGACTTGTAAATATCTAGAAAGTTTCTCTATACAATTAGTGTCTCCTTATTTTCAAAATAAACACAACGGCAGCAAGTTCTAGATCATGTATTGGGTAAGATAAATTCATAAGGATTCAGTTGTCTAGATGCATATGCAATTACTTACCATGCTGCATTAGAACACATCGCAAGCCTTGATGAAAGGCATCATATACTACAAATCCTTTGTTACCAGTAGGAATGGCTAACACTTGAGCATATGTCAATCTATCTTTTAATTCATCAAAACTCTCCTAACATGCTTGAGACCACTGAAATGGTACATTTATCCAAAGTAACTTAGTCAAAAGAGTATCTATAATTGAGCCCCTCAACAAATCGACGATAATACCCAGTTAGTCTTAACAAACTATGAACTTCTGCAATATTCTTTAGGGTTTCCCATTTTACTATTGCATCAATTTTATTTGGATCCAACTCTATGCCCTTTTTAGAAACTATATGTCCTAAAAACACCATAAAGACAATCCAAAACTCACACTTGTTTAATTTAGCAAATAGTAATTTTTCTCTCAAAATTTGCAACATAAATCCTTAAGTGTTGTTCATGCTCCTCTTTGCTCCTTGAATACACCAGTATGTCATAAATGAACACAATTACAAATTTGTCTAAGTAAGGCTAGAACACTTTATTCATAAGAGCCATAAATGCAGTTAGTGCATTAGTCAAACCAAATGGCATCACCAAAAATTCATAATGTCCATACCTGGTTCAAAAAGTTGTCTTTGGTATATCTAGGTTGGAAATTTTGAGCTAATAATATCTTAATTTTAAGTTAATTTTAGAAAACACCTATGCTCCTTGTAACTAGTCAAATAGATCATCTATTCTTAGTAAAGGATACTTGTTCTTCACAATAACCCTATTTAACTGCCTGTAATCAATACACAACCTTATTGTCCCATCTTTCTTTTTAACAAATAATACTGGAGTGCCCCAAGGTGACACACTCGGTTTGATGAATCCCTTTTCAAGTAGTTCCTGCAATTGGATTTTTAATTCTCTTAACTCAGCTGGAGTCATCCTATAAGGTAGAATGGATATCGGCGCAATTTCTAGGACTAACTCAATTGTGAATTCTATCCTCCTATCAAGTGGCAAACTAGATAAGTCAGCTAGGAACACATCTGGAAACTCATTCACCACGAAAATATTATCAGGTAATTCATTTGTTAACCTTGTTCTACCACATGTGTCAAATAAGCCTCACAACCATTTTTAATCATGCGAAAAGCCTTGATAAAAGAAACTAAACATGCAGGTACAATTTTTCTTTCCCCTTGAAACACAACTCTCGTATGATTTAGAGATTCCAGAACAACTTTCTTAGTAAAACAATCTACTATTGCATGATATTTAGATAACCAACCTATACCTAGTATCACATCAAATTCACGCAATGGCAATAGTACTAGAACAGCATTCAACTCAACGTCATCAATGTGAATCACACAATCACGATATACCTTATCCATAATCATCATATCTCTCAAAAGAGTACTAACACATAGATTAAAACTGAAAGGTTGATGCTTACTATGCAATTGTGATGCCATGTTCAATGAAATGAATGAATGTGTAGAGTCAGGATCAATTAATGCATCAACTTCAAAATCATGGAGAAAAAGTTTACCAGTGATTACTTCTAGAGCAGTAATAACTTCTTGCCTAGTCATGGAAAATACTCTGGCCTATGTCGGGGATCTAGAACTTTAACCTTCTTATCTGCTCATACCTTAGCCAATTGTGGTTATTCTACCTCTGCCTCTACCCCTGCCAAATGATACTCCAACTCCACTTGCCTTTGAATCTTCAACTGTAGACTCTGATGTTGTTCTTCCTCTGCCTTCCTCTGACATTCTAGATCTTTCAGGACAATCTCTAAGCATATGATTAAGAGACCCACAAAAGTAGCACCCCCCAGTCAATTTTCTACATTCACCTATATGTTGTCTGCCACAATGTACACATGAGGGTCATTGTTGCATAACTTGGCCTTGACCTCTGCCTGTATATGATGAAACTCCTATTCCTCTGCCTCTATAGCTAAAGTAACCACCCCTAGTACTAAACTGTGATGACATATAATCTCCATGTTTACCTTTCTTTCTATTAAAATCACCCACAAACTTGATAGGCCCTCTTTTTACTCATTGTTATATCTTTTCTTTTTCTAATCTTTCCACCAATCATATGCATCCCCCTGTAATAGCAACACTGTATAATCAAACTTTTCTTCTGGTGTGCATTTCATCAAATTCAAAACTCTTTATGTTCTTTTTAGCCATGTCTCTACCACTGATGGATTTATGATACCACTGAAGTCAACTGCACCTTGTTTTCTTAATTTGTCATACCTTCTCTCTCTTTGAATTTTTGGACCCTACACTATTAGGTCACCAATTCTATGTTATGGTTGACCTTAAGATATGTGTTGTGCATGAGAATGTGAAGGAGATCTAACTCTATCAGCAGGTTGATCTCTTAATGGTTGGCATGATGCTTTATGGAATGCAAATCGGCTGACTCCTCTCTCCTTGGTGAGCCATGGGTATTACCATGACTACTCTCTGTTAATGCCTTATAGACATATAAGTCTATGCCATATGATAATGCATAATAGTGCAAATGTCATATCATGTTCATATTTATGTCCCTATGGAACCTATCCCTGCTCTGATACCAAAAACTATAACAACCATTTTCATTTACAAATCATGGCATTCATGTCCAAAAATTACATACACATAAAGGTTTATCCATCATACACACACAATCTAACATGTATTTAATATACATATATGCTAACTAATGTTCAAGGCTAGTGACTATAAACTAGTTCCTTTCTAGATGTATGTACATGACATAAAGAGAGAAAGTGTGGGAATTCAGCCGAAGGCCTATGGTCCATAAGTCCCTAAGCCAAACTTTATGTACCAAGGTATCCAAACCCTATGCTTCAGTATCTGAAAATTATAATTGTGATTTGGTGAGTCACGACTCAGTGAATAAAAATAATAATCAGATTCTTGTGGCACAACCAACAATCAAATATCATCAGGATACATTACAAGTATAACAATTGACTATGCAAGTGTAAATGCAACAAATTGATTTTTTATCGTGACCTTGCAAGGTAAACACTGCTCTAAAAAATTCATGTGATTCAAGTAACATTTGATTTGGTTGGCCAGCATATAACAAGTGAATCATTTGATCAATAACATGTGCCAATGGGACATATTGGTCCATCTTCCAAGTGATTTATAAGTGTTTGACAAGCCGGTCATAACATCCTTTTGGTTCCATATGCAAGTGTTCATTCACAATGGTATACCAAGTAATCATTAAGAGCATATGATTCTTGCTTGACTTGTATTCACATGTAAAGTGTAACAATTCAATCACATATACATGCAATAGAACATAATCATATCATAAAACTATCACACATACATGTTAGAATCTAATTACAAATTTTATTCACCTTTCGATGTGACCAACCTTTATGGTATGTTTGGTTCTCTCTCTAGGGCTTCCTCAAAGTGTTGAGATCCTAACATTTGATACATACATGGTTATAAGCATGTTAAAATGATTATGAATGCTTGGTATGCAACTATGGCATGATTCATGCAAGTGGATCTAGTCAAATTTCTCATAGCAATAACTCTAGATATACTTATCCAATTGACTTCATTCTTTTTTTTTTTTTGAATAAACTAAACACATAATGATAGAACATAGTCAAATTTCAAATCAATATAAGATACACAAAAAATGTGGTAAATTTTTAAATTTTTCCTATTTTAATGTCATCTCAATCTACATAGGTCTCACATTTTTAGGTATATCTTAAATTTCACAAATCCAATTGTAAAAATGATCTACCAGATGTTAAAAAACACAAAAAGGAACATTTTTCATGTTTTATTCATTATCTAATTTAGTCTATAAAGTCACTAAAAAAAATGACTAATCTCAAAGTGAGCAGGTTTTCAACATGGTGACAATCAGTCATGATGAAGGGGCAATATCTCAACAATCATGCTAAATATGGAAAAAATATTTACAGGCATGTAGATCATACATAAATATAAAACTTTCAAGTTTAACACATCACCAAATTCCAAATCTATGACCATCAAATTCTTGGAAAATAGAATTAAAAGACAGGTGAGGTTTCATCCAGGTACAGGGTCAATCCCAATCAAAGAGTCATATCTCTTTCCACACAATAAATCAATCAAAACTTTTTTATAGTTATTTAGAGGGGATATAATCTTACAAATTTTATATTTTACAATTTGTCAAAATCAAAACATAAGGCCATCAAAATATAAGAAAATAGAAAGACTAAAGTGATTTCGGTTGATTATGAAACAACCCTAATGAAGGAGCCATATCTCCTTATGCACACCAAATAAAGCAAAATTGTTTCATATGTGCTTAGATGGGGCATAAAGCTACAACTTTCATATTTTTTACTTTCCCTAATTCCTCTTTTAGGGTTATGAAATCGTGGGTACAAAATTCTGTTATAACAATAAAACCAACACAATAAGCTCTTGTTCTCTTGAATTTCAACTTTCATCCAAGAGTTCTACCTCAAATACTCCATAATTCTCACTAACCATGCATGATTAACATGTCATGAGGGGTTAATTTCATGTGAGAATAAGATAAATTAGCTTACTTATTTTTTTAGAACTAGAAAACCTTAGGATTCCTTCTTAGGCAGCTCATTCTTCTCCCTCTCCTTCTTTTCCCTCTCCTTCTTCTTCTTCTTCTTCTTCTTCCTTCTTTTCTTTCTTCCTTAGCTCTCTCTTTCTTTTGTTGTACCTCATGTGTAATCTCTCTATTCTGATCCTAAAGGTTCAAAATTCCACTTGTAAACCTATTTTAATAAGACAAAATCATGGTGTTGCATTCCTATTGGTTTGAAGCTCACTCACCTCTTTTAGTCCCTCTTCTTTACTCCATAAGCACCTCTATCCATCTCCTAATCCCTAGATGCTCCTTATACTTTTAAATGAGCTCTATAACACCATTATTTATGATGTTATAAATGCACACAACATAAGACAATTTGTCATGCAACTATACAAACATTACATACATGTTTAAGTGTCCCAAATGCAATGGTGCAAGTATCATCGTCATGCTTATCTAATTCACGTGTCTAAATGATCATTTATCCAATGTAGATGTTCATGTGGGGTTTCAAATCATTTATGAAATGAATATGTTCATGTGATAATGTCAATGAATGTGGATGAAGATGTTACAAATAAGAAATTATTTTTGTGTCTATTGGCTAGTTTTGAGGGGACCATCTATACAAAGACTGTATTTAAAATCTCAATAGAATATATAAAGACAAAGATTTTTAATGAAAAATCATTATAATTTTTGTGAGGTTTAACTTTGTAATTTTAAGTAGAAAAATATTTTGTGTGATTTGTAACTAATCCTGAGTTAGTGAGAATAGATTTTCTTAGCACTAAATTATATTTGCTACCTACTATAAAGGATGAAACACTTGCTAAACATTCAATATTTAGTGAAGTTGCATATATTGATATTGTATCTTAAAAAAAATACCAAAAAGTGGATTTATCTTGAGTCTTAAAAACGAGAATTTTGTTCTTGAGTTTAATACAAAAGGAGGTTGTATTTGATCACTGAAAATACAGTAAAAAGTCTAAGTGTGACTTAGGGAGTTGATATAAGCATTGTTATTTGAACAAAATAAAATTTCTCGTGTTGCTTCTCTTTCATCCCTTTTATTTTTAAAAAACAATCAATTCATCACTCCTCTTGGATTGCCTTCCTCATCAAGGTCCAATATTATTTATTATTGAATATGAGAACATAAATATATTGAAAGTAAAAATTTTTGTGAGGTCTACTTATTACTAGTAACTATCAGCGCCAGAGTAACTAGTGATAAATATTGATGGTCAATAATGAATGATGATAATATATATATATATATATATATATATATATATATATATATATATATATATATATATATATAATTTATTTTTTATTTAGATAAATTTGGCAAAGTTTAAAAAATAATTTTCTCTTTTGAAAAGATGATGTTATTTTTCTTAAAAATAACTTAATTTTTTATTGATCAAAAAAATATTTTTTATTAATTAATTTTTTAAATGCCCAAATATTAAAAAAATGTGAGTTTTGGAAAAACAAAAAAAAACATAGGTATAAATTCAGCTATTTCTTCTTTTTTTTTTTTTTGTCCAATAATAATGTTGTCTGACTTATGACAATTTTCCTTTCTACAAATATTTACCCATTATATATGTTTTAAAAAAAAGTTATTTGGAATAATATAATCAAAGATAAATAGCATAAAAAATCTATACTTTAATTTTTGTGCCAACATAATCTAATTTTTATTTTTTAATTTTAAATATACATATTTTTAATTTCATATCATTTGTAGTCTCGTATTGAATTTAATTAGATTTGACAGTGACATGATACTTCAAACTTATATATTTGTACTCAATTAGCATAAGAAAAACTCATACTTTTATTTTTATATTAAAATAATTTAAGAATGATAGAACCACATATTCTCTATAATTATGTATTGACAAAACTGTTCTTATCTCATATAAGATATAATTATTATTTATATGTTAAAAGTGTTTTCTTTGGGTAATACTAAGAATTTTTTTTTTTATGTTATTTTGTAAAAAAGAATAGAATAAATTACTAGTAAAACTAGAAAATATGAAATTGCATGTGAAATTAAAATGGTTCATATTATTGAATTTTACATATAAAAATGAGTACATAAATAATGAAATTCACTTGTAAAAATCATTGATAATCTTAAATGAAAGAAATTTACTCAAACATCTATCTAATCATAAAACAAAAAAAAAATTATACATTTTTTAGCTTGTAACTAACAAAAATATGATTTTTAGTGAGGTATACATATGCTTATGTTTATATTTTTTTTTTGAAATAAAATGAAATTCAAATATTAATAAAATGGTTGCGCTACTAAAATAAAATTCAATTTGTTCTAATGTTAAAAAATAAATAAAAATTTGAAACAATTAAAGTACTCATGATATGAAAAAAGTATTATAATATGACACACGTTACTTATATTTATCAAAATAAAAATTATTATTAAAATTCAAAATATTTTATATATTTAAATGGTTATTTTGACTATAAAAGGAATAATAATAATAATGATAGTCAATAATAAAGGTTTCAAAATATAAAAAATCAATTTGTTTTAATTCAATAAGTAGATAATTTGATTACATAACTTTAGTAAATATCATGCTCTATAAATATTATTACTCTTTATTTCACAAGCATATTACAACTAAAATCTAGATATCATATATTTTACCATATTAAATTTTATTTTAATCACTGCTCACTATTAATTTAATTTAAAAAAATAAATTTTTCACCAAATATAATTTTAAAAATTAATACTAATTTAATTGTAAATTCATTATATTAATAAATTTATTATCATATTACTGTATACAAAAATTCTATTTAAACATATATTATCAATTTGTTCAAACCAAAATTATCAATACATTACAAATTCGTTTAGTCCTAAATATAAATAAAAATTAAAATAATTTAAACATTTTTTTTGAAATTTTAAAAATAAAAATATGCAAATTCATCTTAAACCTAAATTAAATTAACTTTAGTTGCATGTTAATTAACAAGTAAATAATTTTTTAATTAAAAATCTATTTAGTTAAATTGAATTATTTTAACATAAAAGTAAAACTACAAGGTTTTTATACTAATTGTCTCTTTTTGTTTTTATATAAATGCCATTTGCATAAATATATAGGCTTGAAGTGTCGTATCAGTATCAAACCTGATTAAATTTAATACGAGTTATGGATGATATTAAAATGAAAGTACATATATTTGAAGTAAAAAAATAAAAAATTGAATTATTTTGATACAAAAGTGAAAGTATAGAATTTTTTTTTAATGCTATTTGCCTGATAATTAATTATTAGTATTTATGTTGATGTAACTTATATCTATAATGATATACACATCAACCATCAAATGCTAATGTAATAATACAAGCCGCAGGATACCAGTAAATTGTTTATGTTATTAGTAGCATATTTTAAGAATTAATAACACAATAAAAATATAAGTATTTAATTTATAATTTACATATAAGAGAAAAAAAAGAAAAAATATTTGAATACTAACAAAAGAAGAGTAAAAGGTTAACGAATATAACAACCTATATTTTTTAAAACGTCATTTTAGAAAAATTTTTGAATTTTTGTAAACAAGGTAAGCAATTTAAAATCTTAAACTATAAATTATACTTACACTTATAAATTATCTTAAATATAAGTATTTTAATTAAATATGATAACTTATATTTTTAATTTGAGTAATTACTTTTCAAAATTTATTATTAGAAAAATACTTTGAAAGCAAATCCTAGAATGTTCATGTAATAATAATAATAAATAAATAAAAGAGATATGTCAGTAAATTTTGGATCAACCAAAATCAAGAATTGGTCTTCCTTGTATGTGAATCAATATATATATATATATATATATATATATATATATATCATAATGATGTAAATTATAATAAAATAATTAATCTAATATATATATATAATTTAACATTTTATATAATATTTATTTATGCAATTATTTTAATCCTTTAATTAAATTTTGCATCATAATGTGTATTTTATTTATTATCTTATACAGTTTAAATTTAAAAAATGGTCCAAAAAATTACATATATCATATGCATACGTTAAATTATTATATAAAAATTTAATTTGTTAATTGCAACTGGATATAGTTGGCAACATCTTGTTACAATAGGTAACTTTAAAAAAAAATATTTTTCACATGTCAACTTCTTCTTTAATATTATTTTAATTAATTTTAAAATATTGTTAAATTTGTCATTTGTAAAATTTATCTAAGAATTAGTTTATTAATAATGACATTTATATAGGCCAGCCACACTTTGAACTAACCCAGCTCATTAAGGTAGTCAGATTATTAATAATATTCCTTACTATTTGCATAAAATAAATATTTTTATTATTATGTTACATTATGATTTTGATATATATATATATGCGCGCGCGCGCACACACATATATATATATATATGTATGTGCACTCCAATTTATTACACTGTAAGAAAATACAGAAATAACGATTAAAGTTAGTAGCTATTTAGCAACAAAATTTAGTGTAGTGTGTAGAGATATCAAAATGGGTCATGACATATGAACACAATTCTCTAAACACGTGAAATTAAAGGGTTAGAGTTGAGTTTAAGTGGATTCATATCATAAATGGGTAGACTCATTTATCACACAGTATAAAACAAGTCGTGCAATGGGTTAACATATGAACTTGTTACAACCCCTTTAATTTTATATATTATGTCAATCTGATACAATGTATTTATAATTTATATAATTTATATGTAATACCAAGGTTAAAATGGTCATTTATATAAAACATATAGATATTTTTTATGTAGTTATATTTATTGAAAAGAATTTAGATGATATTTATTTAAAACTCTTATGCATTTATATTTATTTGTAAGATATTTAAAATTTGGTATTGTATTAATTTTTATTTAAATTTTTTATTGATATTTGTTTTGAACACAAAAAAATATATGGTTATGAATAATATTTCAATTAATTTGAGTAAAAATATAATAATTTTTAAATATAAATTTATACAAATTAAACAAGCTATGTCAAATTTTGTGACTCTAATTAAGTAAAAGAGTTACACATGTCATGTTCGTCTAATTTTGTGTCGTGCTAGGATTAAGCTATATGACATGATTAATAAATTGGTCATGTTCATGTTGACACGACACGAATATGACCCACCAACTTGTTTTGACTGTTAGTTTTGTAATGGATATTTTTTTATAATGTCATGATTGCTTTTTATTAAATATCTCTTTTATTTATAGATAAATAATAAATTTCATAAATAGTTAATTTTACTTAATGTCATCAAGTATATGACTTGATAGTAAAACCTTTAGGTATAAAGAATTTTGTTCTATATTGTCCCTAGTCGATCATTATTACTAGGATAATAATGAAAGAAGATCAGTATGTGTTAACTTAATGACTATGTTTTACTAGTCACATATATGTGATATTAAGTCAAACACATAGAAATATATTTAAGAAACATTGTGTTGGATTGACCTACTATGAGAACTCTACATGGATTAGTGATTCTCATGCAATAATATTAACTTAATCCTCTGACCTGAAAATTATCATAGATTCTAATATGATAAACTTTATGTTTGATATAGTCCAACATTATCTTTAATCGGATCATCATACATACTAATATTGGACATAGAGTAAATCATATAGAGGAATATGAATAATTGAGAAGTAATTTGTCCCTCACATATTTTTATAAGTAATATATCTCTGAACTCCTTGATAAGTTAGACCAAAAAGGATTGCAAGGCCATGCGGTAATGAATTGATAAAGATTATCAATTTCATTTTATATCAGTCTACTTGGAGATCGAGAAAAAATTAAACTATATAATGATGATATGATTCATATCTTATGTTCAATTGAGATATAATGTGACGAAAGGATTATGGACCTTCACATAATTTATGCAGTTATAATGTTTTGCTAAAGGCCACTACCAACATTACGTGAACCTACAGTGTCGCACACTTAGAATAGGCCAAAAGCGAAATTGAGTTTTACTTCTCTCTCTATTTAGAGATAAGATAATTAAAGACATTATTTAAATTGTTTTAAATATCTATTTCGGTTTTAAAAGTTAAAAATAAAATTGGATATTTTCTTTTATTTATATCCTTTAAGATATGTAGTTGGCATAAAATATATTAACAGTTAATGTGTATGTGTGTGTGTGTGTGTGTGTGTGTGTGTGTGTGTGTGTGTATATATATATATATATATATATATATATATATATATATATATATATATATATATATA
>CATIWR010416231.1:0-37297 GCA_949677035.1 Omphalea diandra
TATATATATATATGAGTTTACCAAGATAATAATATTTGAGAATGAATTTATTTTAAATTTTATTATTTAATTAATTTTATGTGACAGCATGCAAAATGGTAAAATAATTATTATTTATCTTTATTATTATTATTATTATTATTTATCATTTATTTTTCTTATATTTTTTTAATTTATAATTTTTTATAACACTGTAAAATTAAAATATTCTTTCAATAAATATATACATAAATATAGAAATATATATTTTATAGACATATATTTATAAAACAAATAAATTAGAAATTAAATATGAATATATACATTTAATGATTCTTATTTACTTTAACTTATTAAGATTAAAAATCGTGTTGCAATAAATATTACAAATAACAATTTCGAAATGGATGGTTTACAATTTGACTAGAAACTTTCAGTCAGTCCAATTGCTCTATCATAAGCCAATTAATCCTAGGGGTCACAAGACGATTCACATTGTATATCTCCCTTTAAGTAAACATCCAGTTTCAGTAGAGCAAGCATTTTTTGAGAAAGATTTGACTCAATATTTTGAAAATTAGACTAAACTTATTGTTTATATCGATAAAATTAAGAATTGGATTAGTGTTTGATTCGGTTTGATTCAAATTGGTTTTAAAATTATTTTTATATTTTTAATTATTATAATTATAATTATATATTTTAATATTTTTTCAGAATTTTAAAATTATTTTAATAATATTTTTAAAATTTATTTATTATTCAGTCAAATCAGTTGAAGTACGAAATATTTAGGAGAGCACGACATAATGAAATAATAAAGGCTGTTCCACTGGGCATGCTGTACTCGACTGACAGTGTCTTCACATCTCATTCTTCTTTCAACCCAAGATCTCGTACTAATGTAAAATAGCTAATTTAGGGAAGAGGGATAGTGAATCAAAGGGAGAGGCAATTCTAAATGAGAAAATATCAAGATTCAAATAAATGTAAGTGGAATTCTCAATCATAATAAAAAAGGGAATTTACATAGCTTATGTTAAAGAAGTTGTTATTTCATTTAAATAAAATTTACCCTTTCTAAAATAGGGACATACATAGACTACCTAATGGTATATAGTCAGTATTAATTTATTTCTAATATATTAATTTTTCTTACTTTGCTATTATGATTGCAATACTTTTAACTTTTTTATTTTTTTGTACATTTAATAATATTTTTAAAAATAAAATCATGTAAAACATAAAACTTAAATGTTTTTACTTAAAATTGAATTAATATTTGTGTAAAAAGAGCAGAAAGATGACTAACTATATTAATTGAAATAATTTACATGAGCAACAAAGGTCTTATACTAGTTTTTTTTTTTAAAAAAAAAAAATGATGGCAACCATTATGATATCAGGTGGTTCTTAATGAAAATGGTTGGTTATATATAATAATTACAATAATGATAGAATAATCGTTGGGTAATAAATCATAATTGGGACAATATGGATGATTATGGTATTTATGGTGGATAATCCTTTGACACTTTCTTGCTTGTTATTGTCCAATTGTAAAGTGGACCTTAAAGCGTTGGATCGGATAAGGTTGTCATGATAAATCTGTGAACTTTTGTGGGTTCATCAACATTTCATGCCATTCTTCACCTATCTTTTTTTTTTTGAAAAAAATTAAAAAATTAAAAAAAGAATTCTCAAATTCAATAATTGGATGCCATTGGACACGAAATCTGTTACTTGCAATCGTAGTGCACCATAGAAAAAACAAACTTATATATTAGTGCAATGGAATGGAAGGAAGCAACTGCAATTGGCAGAATAATATAACTAAAATCCAGGAGATACATGTCATCAATTAGGGGATTTGCTTGTTATGAGTTGTCTCATGATCTAAATTCAGGGAAGCAGAAAGAATATTAGCTTGTTAATTATAATATTCCTTGCTACAAATGAAAATGGGTCCTTTAGCATTTATAAGATAGAATGCGGAAATAAGATTTTACTTTTTAATTTATAAAATTATATAATATATATTTGGTTAGTATATCGATTCCAATTTAAAACAAAAGAGTTAGTCGCTAATAGACTATCTAAAAATTTTAATTTAAAAATGTGTGCATTTTGTAACTTTTATCCATTAATATGCTTTTATAAATAAAAAGATAAATATATTTTTAAGTTTTATTTATTTATTTAAAATTGATATCTATATTAGTAATTATACGTATAAATAGTAATTAATAATTAATAACAATAATTAATTACCAAAAATCAAAATCGATAATAGGTAAAGTAAACAAACTTTAAGTTTGTGGCGTACATTATTGTCATATTTGAATGTGGGAGAAAATATTTTTATATTATTTCATGCCTTTAGATATAACAGTAAATAAAATAACCAAATATAGTTCCGATAATAATAGTACTATATTTAATATTTTTATTTTTTAGTCCATAATTTTAACACTAATCCATAATTTTAACACTAACTTATATACTATATTAATTCATATTCTATATGTCGTTGTTGATTTCCTATGGACACGAAAACTCCAAAAAATTATTCTGTAAGATTGACAGAACGGCTGCTTGACTCGTTCGTTTATTTGCTCCAAAAGCAAAGCATTGGCATATCACATTCTCATCAACTAATGGGTTCTTTAACTTTTGTTTCCACTGCACTCGTCCTTTTTTTCATGTTATAAATTTTATGAGATTTTATTATTTAATTATATCCACCCCAAAAAAAAAAAAAGATTCCCATATTCTCTTCCTTCCCATCCCATCTCTCCTTCATCATCATCATCATCATATATATATATATATATATATATACACACATTATCATTTCCTATAAAGTGTAAAGGGCTAAACTTTCTTATCCCATTGCCCAATCAGTTGTGTTTACTAGTTCAGGAAGCAGCATCAGCAGGGAAAATTGATGGGTTCTCTCCGTGGTGGCGGCGGCGGCAGAGGGGAGTGGGGATGCATTATCATTATCTTCAATTTGGTGCTTAGTGTTTTGATGGGAGAAATTGGATTATGCTATTGTTCTAAGGTTGCATTCATTGTTCGTTTCCTAAGTATTTGGATATGTGTCTGTGTGTGTACTTATTTTGGGTACTGTTGCTGTTACATAATAAATACTATTAGTTAATGGAGAGAACATATTGCAGGCGTACGTGGTATATATGGGAAGCAAAAGTAGTGAAGATCACCCAGACGACATTCTCTCCCAGAACCACCAAATACTCGCCGCTGTTCACGGAGGGAGGTCTGCCCTCTCTTTTTCTTATGCTGGCCTTCAATTCCCATTATTAAATAGTTAATACTGGCCGTGTCCTTGGTGTCTAATTATGTGGTGGGATAATTAATGTAGCATACAGCAAGCTCGGGCTTCTCATATTTACAGCTACAAATATGGATTCAGGGGCTTTGCAGCCAAATTGACAGACCAACAAGCTTCCCAGATTTCTAGTGAGTAGTAACACTCGTAACTGGATCAGCATCTCTCTCTGAGCCTCAAATATAAATATAGCATGTTATTGTTGAAACAGAGTTGCCGCAAGTGGTGTCTGTGTTTCCCAATTTGAAAAGGAGGCTACACACCACTCATTCGTGGGATTTCATGGGCCTTGTTGGAGAAGAGACCATGGAGATTCCAGGTCATTCCACCAAGAATCAACCCAACATTATTATTGGCTTCATAGATACAGGTGTTCTTCTTTATGTTCCCCATCAGCCCGCTTTCTGTTATTTTCAGTTGTACCCTTCATTCCCTTAATTGCTTCCAAAATCATCCTGTATTGGATGTGTTTGATTGTGTTTAATGTTTATTACTTGTTTGTGCTTTAAAATTAAACAAACGAAATTACTCCATCTGCATCAGGAATTTGGCCTGAGTCTCCAAGTTTTAGCGATGAGGACATGCCTCCAGTACCACCCACTTGGAAGGGACAGTGCCAATCAGGAGAAGCCTTCAATACTTCATCTTGCAACAGGTTCATTTCATACCAACCAGTACTATTTTTAATCATAAACAAAAATGAATCAATTAATTAAATTTTTAGTTTTTGGGTTTAAATTTGTATCATAGGAAAGTGATTGGAGCCAGATACTATATGAGTGGGTATGAAGCTGAAGAAGATTCAGTCGAATTGAGGTCATTTAGATCTCCAAGGGACAGCTCTGGGCACGGAAGCCACACCGCCTCAACTGCTGCTGGTCGTTTTGTTAGCAATATGAATTACAAGGGTTTGGCAACTGGGGGAGCTAGAGGAGGTGCTCCGATGGCCAGAATTGCTGTCTACAAAACTTGTTGGGAGTCAGGTTGCTATGATGTTGATTTACTAGCTGCCTTTGATGATGCTATCAGAGATGGGGTTCATATCTTGTCTCTTTCTCTGGGTCCAGATGCCCCCCAGGGAGATTATTTCAATGATGCCATCTCTATTGGCTCGTTTCATGCTGCTGCCCGTGGAGTCTTAGTTGTTGCTTCAGCTGGTAATGAAGGTAACCAAGGTTCTGTAACCAATCTTGCCCCATGGATGATCACAGTTGCTGCTAGCTCAACAGATAGGGACTTTTCATCCTACATCATTCTAGACAACAATACTATTTTTTCGGTAATGCTATACTTTCTTCTTAATTCGTTAAAAATTTTCACTGTAAAAGGATACTGGCCTTATTATTTCCCACTCATGAAATAGGGTGAAAGTCTGAGTCTTTTTGAAATGAATGCCTCTGCAAGGATCATATCTGCCTCTGAAGCCAATGCAGGATACTTCACTCCTTATCAATCCAGGTGAAGCAACAGGTACTTGAAAGCCAGTGCAATTTTCATTTCAGTGCATGAGGAGACCTTAAATTATGTTTGCTCTCCTGCTTGTTATGTAGTTATTGCTTAGATAGTTCCTTGAATAGTACCAAAGCCAGAGGGAAAGTCCTTGTCTGTCGACATGCTGAGAGTTCAACCGAGTCTAAGCTGGCAAAGAGCACTGTAGTCAAAGATGCTGGTGGGGTTGGGATGATCCTTATTGATGAGGCAGATCAAAATGTTGCCATTCCCTTTCTAATTCCCTCAGCTATTGTTGGAGAAGAGATAGGGAACAAGATTCTATCTTACATTAATGGCACACGGTTTGTTTTTACTAATAATGAAGACTCATAGTCTTAGCTTTCAAGTTTCTACAATTTTGAGCCCATTCTGTTCTTTTTAACAGAAACCCAATGGCAAAAATATCTGGTGCAAAGACTGTTTTGGGATCTCAACCTGCACCTCGGATTGCTGCATTTTCTTCAAAAGGACCCAACTATTTGACTGCTGAAATTTTGAAGGTATTTTTTCAAACAGAGGTTCTTCAATTCTTGAAAGGCATACCAACTTTTGTAATTCTTAGTTCAACCTCTTTTATTTTTTATTGATGATTTGATCTTCTTTTTACACTTCTGGTATTTCTGCTTTGTAGCCTGATGTTGCAGCTCCTGGACTGAACATCCTAGCGGCATGGTCTCCAGCAGGTGGGAAATTGCAATTCAACATTCTTTCAGGAACTTCCATGGCCTGCCCCCATGTAACAGGAGTTGCAGCCTTGATCAAAGCCGTTAATCCTTCTTGGTCTCCATCTGCCATCAAATCTGCTATCATGACTACTGGTAAGCTTTCATGGTTCTGGTAACTGTTTAAAGATGCTTGAGGGGGCTATAATTGAATAGATCTTTCATGCATTTTTAGCCTGTAGAACTGCCTCCTGGTTGTGAATCTTATAATTTGGCCGAGCAAATAGCTTGGCTTGGGTGGCCCTCTCTTCTTTGCAGCACTGCCCAACCTTGAAACTTTCAACCCACTTGACTCACACATTCATTCTCCTCAATAGAGTTGGAGGAAAGCAGAATAAACTAAGCATTGATCATCAGAGCTTTCCATGAGATTAATGAAATTAATAAAGCATATTACTTTTGTTTAAACCCTTCTGACTGAGAAAATAATGGAAAATGCAGCTACAATCCTCGATAAGAACCACAAACCGATTACAGTGGATCCTAGAGGAAGAAGGGGTCATGCATTTGATTATGGATCAGGTTTTATTGACCCAACAAGAGTCCTTGATCCTGGTCTCATCTATGATGCACAGCCAACAGATTATAAGGATTTTCTCTGTTCTATTGGTTATGATGAGAAATCACTACGTCTGGTTACAAGAGACAATAGCACATGTAGTCAGAAACTCACAACGGCTTCCTACCTGAATTATCCTTCTATCACTGTCCCGAATCTTAAAGACAAGTTCTCTGTAACTCGAACTGTGACGAATATTGGGAAACCGAGAAGCATTTATAAAGCTGTAGTGTCTAATCCTGTAGGAATCAATGTAACTGTTGTGCCAAAGCGTCTAGTCTTCAACACCTATGGACAGAAGATCAAATTCACTGTGAACTTTAAGGTGACGGCTCCATCAAAGGGCTATGCATTTGGGTTCCTGGCATGGAGGAACAGAAATACAAGGGTCACTAGCCCTCTAGTTGTCCGGGTTGCGTCTTCCAGTATGGGGTTGATGAGATAAGGTGGCTTAATCTGTATATGTTGAACTGAGCTTTGAAAGCCTCACAACCCTCTATAAATGTTGATAAAGAAATATAATTGAATTGATATACTTAGATCATACAAGTCAAAGATATTAAGAATATTTGTTAAACATAAAATGCCATTGCAATATATATAAATTCATGAATTAAAATTTTCATTCTTCTTATGGCGTTTTCTTTTTCCCCAGTTCTCTCTTTTCATTTCTGTTTTGACGAATGTTTCACTGATCAATATGCATTTTGTTGTATAGCATTAAGATCCAATTGTTATATGATACATTCTTTGTTTGTCCTTAATTATCCGCCTTAGGTTATAGTTCTGAAAGTTTATGCTTCTGCTGGGTTGTTTGAAGGGCGGACTTTCATTGGAATTTCTTGGCCTTTTTTATTTAGGCCTTCCAAGAAAGATTGAAATCCCAATATATAGCTATTAGCAAGTACTATTTCATTGCTATCACTCAAGAACTTAGATTGTACTCTTACCTCTACCATGCCTTAATCCTCAGTCAACAAGGTGTTAGTTAAAACTGAAAAAGGGTATGTTCGAGTTGTTATGAAAGCATTGGAAGAAGAGACAGTAGGTTTATCTGGGAATCCGAAAGTGCCAAAATCTGATCATTGGAAATTTCTGCTAACTCTCTGCTTCAGCTACTAGGATTTTTCATCATGCGTTGCTTTGAACTAGATTTGACGGTGAAACTGATGTTTTAGTGAAAGCTAGATGACTTCTACAATCCCATCAATGCAGATGGTGAAAAGGTAAACCGGCTTGGTTCTACTCTCTTAATAACTTAGTGCCTCCTAAAACCTCACACTTGACGTGATGAGCTCTTCGGCTCTCTTATGGCCTTCATTCAGACATGATAAGCTCTTCGGCTTGAGCACAATGCAACAGTCCACCGTACTTAAAACTGCTGCCATTTTTTTCTTTTGGAGAATAAAGGTTTGATGTTCATTAATAAGAAATGGGGTCCAAAATGGACAACACAAACTCTGGGATTACATATGCCCATATAAGCTCTACGTTAACTAGAATTTGAGCTTTTTTTTTTTTCCTTGGCAAGGTGTGATCCATCCTATTAGCTGTCCTAGGTGCAAAAACAATATCAACATGAGAGAAAACCTATGACACATCCTAGGTAGTTATCATCAACATAACTGCTTGGACAACCCCCCCAAATTATCATTCTTCCCTACTACACAATCATTTCTAGCCTGAAAAGTGAAAATTTTTTAGATAGATTTTGGAATTTTAGTAGTTTATACTAATTTTGGAGATAAGTGAGAATCTCTTTCTTTCCCCCACCCCCTCCCCTACAAAATTTGACCATGACAAGAAATGACAACTAATTAATTCATCATGAGAGCAATCAATCTCAGTTGCTTCTTCCCAATTTCCACTGACGAAAGGAGATCCTTTCAGGTTGCCTCAGAGAGCTTCTACACATGGGAAAAATTAGACACACTAAAGTGATCTTAGAATTTGGAGTATGGGAGAACGAGATAGTATCAGATTATCATGAGCAAGACAAAATGCTTTGGATGCAACTGTCATAGGGAAAGAACATCAAGATTACTTTTTGCTTAAATTAAAAAAAAAAAACACCATAAATGCTAGTACAATATACAAAGTGCAACAATAAAAAAGTCAACAAGAATGAAGTACAGCTACTTAGAATTACAGTGATTGCAACCTATGGTAATGCACTTCCAAAGGATCAATTAGGCCTTCTAACACGACGAGCTGGTCTAACAATGCAAGCTTCTCATCTTCAATAGTTTTAACCTCATCTTCAGCTATCTTCAACTCTCTGTCCAAAGCAAAGCTTTCTTCTTCCAACAGCAAATACCTTCTTCTGAGGGCTCGGTATTCATTTCCTGATGTTGAGGAGTCGGGCAACGAATCTGAGTTTGACCTCTCTTGTTGCTGAACCAGTGGTGAGCTGTCATTCTTCAAGTTTCTTTTGGAGGCTTTCTGACTGGTTCTTAGAGACCCCTGTACCTGTTGAATCTCTCTAACATCATTAACTTGTAATGGAATCAAGGAAGCTCTAGATGCTGCCGATACTTTCTTTTTGCGCGGCTTGGAGTTGGTGATTTCCCCAGTTGATGGCATCCTTGGGTCTTGCATGTTTTACACGAGTAATACTGCAATATCAAAAGCAGAACAGCAGAAACAGAATTTTCAGCAATCTAGAATCCAAACTAATGCAAAGGATTGCTGCTTAAGTAAAGAGATGTATCTCGATGAGCATAAACCTTCAACCTACTAACACTACAAATCAAGTATGACTGCAGACAGATGTAGAAAATGAGAAAATCAATCGCATAGTGCAAGCAACTAAAAGATTTCACCCTTAAAACATGTCAGAGAGGTCTCAAATGATCTAGGCTATAACTGCTGTTGGTATCTGCGTAAGGCATCATCTTCCGACAACACATAAAGATTAACACTAAAGGGGAGATTATAGAGATACTAATTTTGCAGTCGAAACTATGCCCTTAACAGGTTTATGAAATTATTTCTTCATCTTATTAATGACAGTCGTTCTCTATCTTATTGCATCCTCAAAAAAAAGTTGGTTGCCACTCTATCGCAGCGTTCTTATTGCTTTCCTTCCAGATGAGTGGAAGGGAAAGACATGGAAAGCATGGTTGGCAGTCTAGATGAAGATAAAAACAAGAAATTAACGATTAGCAAGAAAATTTACACTAGAATATCATGGAAACGAAGTTTGAGAGGATAAAATCTGTACTTCTGTGATGTAAGAATGAACAGAGAACACAAAATTTCTTATTTGCTGAGCTAGTGTGATGATCATGGAAGTCAATGAACCTTAACTAAAGGCAAGTAGAAGAAACAAAAAGAACAAATTACAAACTTGAAAATTTACCATCCAATTAGAGAATACGAATTGGGTTTCAACCTCTGCAATCGAAACTGTAAGAGGGGCTATGATTGGTCCCGTTAGATTGAAATCAAATGAAAGAAATTAACAAGAAAACCTAGTGCTCGTGTTGAAATCTAACAAAAAGAAGAAACTGAATTGGACAATTGCAGAAAGAAACGATAATTGGGGCAAAGAAAAACGTTACCCAACAGCGATAAGATGGAGAATCCCGAATTCTTGTATGGCTACGGCAAGAGTGCGCTAGATAATGGCATGTTATTGATTGTCTCGGCCAGAAAAAATTAAAAAACAAAAAAAAAAGGCCTTAACGCGCTTCCATCTTTTCCCGACCCCTAATCCTAATCAGCATTCCCTCGCGTCGCGGGATTACGGAGGCTTAAACACTTCAGTTTCAACTGAATTAGACATGCAAAGTCGTAGTGGTATTTCGGACTCGACTCTTTCTATAGCCCTTAATAAAAAACTTATATTGTTAAATTTTTATATTTTTTAAATTAATAAAAATATATTTTATTATCACTTATAAAATATATTATATTATTTATTATAATTGCTCTATTGATAGTAGCACTCATTTAAAAGTAAGTTGTGACTAAAATTAATATTATATATATTAGTTGCGTATTTGTGCATTGCACTATATGAATGTGATAAATTATTTTAAATAAATTTAATAATTATTTTTATTAAATAATTGCTTAATTGAATAATTAAAAATAGTATACTACTAAAAACTAAAATTGATTGTTATTTATAATATATTATTATTTTATAAAAAAAATGATTATCTAATTAGTTCTTTTAAATGAATAAAAGAGTTAAAATAAAGAATTATAATCAAATTAATATACTATATTTTAAAAATAATATAATTATTGCAATAAAAATAAAAACCATATTTTTATTTGTTTATTGTATATTTTTTCTTTTTAATTTTTTAAATTTTTTTCTTATTATATAGCAAAATAAATATTCATTATTGTTAAAGCCCTTAAAAAGATTAATATGAATAACTTCCTACATTGTTAAATTTTTTTTAAAGATTTACATGAAAAATTCATATGTTGTTAAACATTCTGCATAGTTTTTAATTTATTGAATAAACTAATTGTTTAATTGTTAACTTACTTGCCACATAATAAAATAAAACTATATTATCTTGCTACTTATAAAAAATATTATGTTATCAACATAATTACTTAATAAATGACAAATGTTAATCATGTGACCCCAAAATTGATAAGCCATTTACTTCAATCACATGGTTGGATAATGTTTTGAATGATGACACAACTTTGAGAAGTTTTAATCCTTCATCTAGTGTTTTTGCTTATAGGTTCTACCCTTTGTAGAAAGCTATTATTAAGTCCTAAAGGATAATATTTTAAAAAACATATTTCAAAGAAGAGTAAAACCTTTGAGCATCTAGCCCTAAGAAGCCCCAAGAACTTTAAAGGATGTTGATCTTTTTAGATATTTTTAAACATGAAAGCAAAGTACCTAAGGAAAAAGACATACCTAATCTGGAGAGATTTTGTCCTTTAGGATACTTATAAACATAGAAGCAAAGCATCTAAGAAAAGAGAAAACCATGAATTGCTCAAAGAATGGTGGAACAACTTGTGCGTGAAGTGAATGACCCAATAAATAGGCTTATGCACACTATAAATGGCCTATGTGTAAACAAAATGTTTATTCAAGAAATGCAATAGCCATTCAAAAGGATAAAAGCCTACCAAAAAAATGGACCAAATGGAATGAGATGCCTTGGAATAAAATGAATTACTGCGTTCATCATGAACAAAAATGGAGAATTTTAGACCAAAAAAAAAAAAAGTGGAATGAATTAGCTTGCCTTGAAATGGCCTAAGTGAACAACATTATTCAATAAGAAGAAAATTGAAGAACTTCATGCAGAAAAGTTGAAATGGCTCAGTAGCTAGATAACAACCTAAGAGAATGGATAGGATAAGTTACCAATGGTCATATAAACAACAAATGTAACATATAGATAATTTTTCACTGTGTAACAACTAGTTTTTTTTAAGCTACCAAACTTGTCTCTCGTGTTTACTAGCTAGTTTTTTTTAGAGTTCTCTTATACACAAACCATCATATGAATCTTTTACAAGGTTAGAGACTAAAAAAAAAAAAGTTATTTACTTATTTGAGCTTTAATTATTTCATTTTAGGTAAAGTAAGCTTTTGAGAGAATTTGTAACTAACTTTTAATTAGCAAGTGTAGGTTTTCTTATGCACTAAATTATGTCTGCTACCTATTTTAGAGACTTAAATGGTTATTGAGATTCAATCCTCTGTTAAGAGATAAACGTTAGTATCATCTCTTTAAAAATATCAAGGAGTGAGTTTGTCTCTCTCAATCTTTGTAAAAAAAGAGTTGTAAGGTTCATCCTTGATCCATAAAAAGATATAGTATATCTTAGCCTACAAAAGATAGTGAAAGGCCTATATGGATGCTCAGGGAGCAGATATAAGTATAATCGATCAAATTTATACTAAATTTTCTCTTCTCCTTTCATTTCTTTAATTTTTAGAAGCAATTAATTCACTCCACCTCTCTCTTAAGTTGTCATCCTCACATAGTTTAACAAATGATATCAAAGTTTTTATCTCTTTTTCAAACTTGAATGTAAGAAGAAAGATCCATGACAACTCAAAATGGTCATGGACTCGAAGCTCAATTAGTTGTGAAATCTCCATTAATGAATAGAATGGACTACCAATATTAAAAGAGTTAGACATATTACTTTCTAAAATCAGAATCTGCTGAATTATAAATAATCATAAAGAAGGATCCATATATCCTTATGAAGACACTTGTGAATGGGAATACAAGTTAAGAAGAATATTAGTGAAATGTCGAATAAAGAAAAAGAAGTAAGTGGCCAACAATGACAAAACTATCCATATACTCTTTATGCCTTGAGTAAAAGTAAATACAATAAGGTGAGCATGAAGATTACTATTAAAAAAATTTGAGAAGCCTTGGAGATTACACATAAGGGTATAAAACAAGTAAAGGAGAACAAGATGGAAACCCTCATCTTCAAATATGAGACATTCTTAATGAAGTTAGAAAAGAAAATTAGCTAAATGTATGATCACTTAATTGAAATTATAGAAAAATGAATGCTCTTAGGAAGACTTTCACTAATAAAAAACTGGTAAAGAAAGTTTTGAGGTTTCTACTAAAAGAATGGCTTGGCAAGGTTACTTCTTTCAAAGATTCGAAGGACTTAAAGACCATGCTTTAAGATAAGCTATTGAGAAATCTCATTGACTACAAGATGATTCTTAATTGGGAAGTGCCATCTAAATCAGAGGAAGCTAACAAGAAAATGATAGGTGTTGCACTCAAGGATACTTTTAAATATTCAAGCTTTGATTAGGAGGAGGTGGCTTTCATAACCAATAAAGATGCTTAAGACATTCCCTCAAAGGAAAGTAAAAAAAAAAAAAAAAAATTTGATCACATGGAATGTTCAAGATGTGAAAACCTTTGCCACATGAAGATTGATTATTTGAAGGTTAAAGTTGACAAGAAAGACAAGAAGAAGAAGAAAATGTATAAATTCACTTGGGATGATTCAAGTTCCTCCACCAAGTTGAAGAAGAGACCAACAAGGCAAGGAGACAAAGAGCCAACATTTGTTTCATGGCCATTAAGGATAGCTTTAGAAATAAGGTATGCCTTAATGCTTTCGATAGTGATATTGATGACAATGATGATCATGAGCTTAAGGATATGTTTGCTATTGAAAATCTTATGAAAGCCCTAAAATTCACCAATAATGACTTGGATAAAAGTTCCAATAGAAATAAAAATTTTAAAAATAAAATTAATATAACTAAAAACAAATTTTGAGATTTTAAAAGGGAAAATGAGGCTCTGGTACATGGAAATTTTTTTTTATGAAACTCTTTATTCTCAAAATAAAAATCTCAAAAATTAAAGGACTTTCTTACCTCTTTTATCAAATAAAAAGAAAAACTTGATTTAATTTTGGGCCCCAAAAAATTTAAGAGACAAATATAGCTTAGGCTTTGATTATTCAAAAAACTTTACTTGTAAGCCTAAATTTGTGAAAGCCTCTTTAAAGGCTAGGACTCATTCTTTTCTATCCATAAAAACATATGTACATAATACTAAAAATACTTACATTCACATACACAAAGGCCCAAGGTCAATCATGCCTTCATCTATATATGTCTCAATGATCAATACCTAATAGAAATGCATATGTCCCACACTTCCTAGGTCATAAGCAAACAGGAAGTCATCGTATGACCTTTCCATCTAAAGACCTAGAAGAACATTCCTTGACAATATTTTATTATGGAAGATTTATCCCTAAGACATACTTTTGTTATGCAATATTTAGCCATAAGGCATACTTTTGCTATGCAAGGCTAAATGATGAGAATCTATTTATTTCTAACCCAATAAACCCAAAGAGAAATTGATACAAAAAAAATTAATTAGCAAGTTGAGAACTCCTTTACCAAATGCTCAAAATAGAGAATCTAAAATGAAGAGATTTTGATGAAAAAAGAAGGAATATTGAGCTTTAAAATGCTAAGTGCACAAAAATGCGTATTGTATCTCTTAACTCCTTCTTTGCTCTTAATTTGGGGTATATATATATATATATACACACTTGCTCAATTTGGTACAGGTATATGGAATATTTCTTTGAGCGTTTTATTTTATATCCTTTTTTTCTTAACAAATGGTGTCTCTCCTTATGACTCGGGGTTGTGCTTGATTTGGGTAAATGTTGTTTAATAAGTGATATTTAATCTAGTTTTAAGGAGACTTATTTTCAATGAGATTCCATAACTCTTTAAATAAGGAAAGAGTATTTATAAAATGAAAAGAGAAGATTGTTTTAATTGTGTTTGCCACTTTATGTTTGATAATATATTTATAAGCATTTTATTTATTCATTATAAAGATTTGCCATTTTTCATCGCTAATTCAAATATTTCAATCGTTAGCCCTTAGCAACAGACAAGCGATGGAGGTTAATGGTTGTTATGGGCTAGTGATGAAATCCTTTATTTGTCACTAGCATTAGCTACAAATTAGTGATGAACTGTTCTACCGCGAATAGTTTGTCGCTAATCCATCGGTCATGCTAGCAACATATCAACGATGACTAATCCATTGCTAATTGGTGATGGATTAGCGATGGACTTTTAGTGACAAAAAAATATGTCGCTAATTATGGCTATTCTATTGCTAATCCATTGCAAATTTATCATAATATTTTTTAATTTTGTATATTGAAATTTTTATAATATTAATTTTCATATTTTTATGAATTATTTTATTTTATTAAAATTAATACAAAAACACAATATATAAAAATATTTAATTTACTAAAATTAAAATAAATTATATTATGTTTACAATAACATTGTACATATAAGATACATAAATATTAAAAAAAACTAATCATCTACGTTATCATGTGCCTCCACATAATCATCATCCTCTAGATGTGAAGGTGCTGCTAGAGGAATTGGTACTGGAGCCCTCTGACTCTGCATAAAAGCTAACATAGAAGTTAGATTCTATTGTATGTTTGCTATATTTGATCTGTCATGGAAGGAAACCACAAATCAACTCATGTTGAAGTTCCTCTCAGACCTGCCTCTAATTCCTCTTCGAAATCTAGATTAGGAGCCATATGTGATGTGGCTGAGAAAGAGCTGACATAAGAAGGTGGATTACTAGATGTCTCCTTAAAGCTAGAGGTGAGCTCTATCCTATTCGGTCTAGAGTTTTGAAAAACCTAAAAAAAACTATTAAATCCAAATAGTGCTCAAGGAATAATCTAGATTCAACTATATGGTGAAAACAACCAATATTAACTCCAGCAGTCTCTGCATGTCTTTTCTTGAAAGTTGTACACTATAAAAATCTATTGAATTAGTGATAAAATATTTCATTACTAACCAGGCAGATTTCGTTGCTAAGGGCCCTTAGTGACGAACTTATGTAACTAAAATGATAATCGCTAAGGGTTATGATGGATTTTGCATTTCCCCATTGGCCCTAGCAACAAAATAATGATAGAATTTTATGTAACTAAGATTTCATCACTATTCCATAGTTAAACTCAGTGATAGAATAGGGACAAAATTTTTTGATGGAATAGCGATAAAATTTTAGTAACTAAAAATTCCATCGCTAAACTTAGCTACGAAAATTTTCGTCACGAGTCCCTCACTAATTTGATAGTTTTTCATCATTATTCCATTGATATAATTTTATTTAATATATTGTATATTAAAATTTTTATATTATTATATTTTTATTAATGTTTTGTTAAAAATTAATATTAAGAGGAATACAATATATAAAACATTTAATTTATTAAAAATTAAATTAAATTGTATTATGTTTACAATCATGTTGTACATATAAGATACATAAATATGAAAAAAAAAAAAACTAATCATCTACCTTGTAATAATGTGCCCCTTAATAATCATCATCCTTTTGAGGTGAAGATAGTGTTGGGGTGTTGGTATCGAAGGCCTTTGACTCTGCATGATAGCTAACATAGAATTCAATATCTGTTGCATTTAATCACTAAAGGCAGTAAACTATAGATTAAACTCATGTTGCATCTAAACCATAGATTAAACTCATGTTGTATCTCCTCTCAAACTTGCCTCCTAATGTGCTCCTCTAAATCTGGATTAGGAGCCATCTATGATGTGGTTGAGAAAGAGCTAGTGCAACATGGATGACTAGATGTTGTCTTGGAGCCAAATCCGTACACCGTGCTCTTCTTGTATCCTTTAACAACATCCAAGTACAACTAGTTGTTATTAAGGGCTTGAAATTCTGTAAAAACCTTCAATAGCTATGAAGTAGCTACAAAAATGTTTCTCTTCATTGCCGCCTAATAAGTATGAATAATCATTATGAAACATTATTGAAGTTAATATAATTGCAATTTATTCAAAATGAGAAATAACACATTGATTTTTATTTAACTTACATTGTTGCCCTGTAACTTCTTATCAACAAATTGGTTGTCTTTCTTGTTAATGTGTATCTTTTTGAAAACCTCAAAATTTGTGAACAGACATTTCAATTCTTTCTTGTAAAACGAAATTTTATTACTTTAGTTCAAATATTTTATTAAATTGAAAAAGATAAATAAATAAACTAACTAAGTCTATGACGTGCTCAAAGAATGATCCAAATTGAGAGTACCAACCCCATCGGTCTTTATGTGTCTATTCCTAGAATCTTGGGTAGACTGAGCTTGAAATTTTGGCATAAACCATTGTTGCTGCCACGTATGCCATATATCTTAGGATATGTATTGTAGCCTATGAACACTTTGTCTCCAACCAGATAAAATATCTGAATACCACATAGTAGTTGTATGCTACCAAGTAATCTTAACCATGGACTCCATAACGACGTTCTAAAGAAAATACTTTCAAAAAATAAAGAAATAAAATATCAACACATGAAAATAAATTGTATTAATTCAAAAATATAAATTGTACCTTGAACTCCTCCTAATAGAAATCTTTGGTGTCCGCTGACACCATCTTCCAAAAATAACCTTTAGGGTCCAAAAACTCCCTGAAAATCAAGGAAATTAGGATGCAACACCAATCCTCTGGGAGTAAATTGTATAAAAAAAATGCAAAGTTACATGGTATATAACCAAATAAGATTATTCTTATAAGCATGTATATAGAATGAGATGATTAGAACAACATATGTCATACCAATGACTTGTAGCCTAGGTTGATAAAAAGATGAGGGATCAAATACCGATGCAATAGAAGTATCATAAACAAGAAATGGTACAAATGCAACTGGTGGTGAAATGGGCAAAGAATGTGAAGGTGATGTTGCATATGGTAGAGCTGGAGGTGATGGAGTTGGCTGATTAGACACTTATACATAAGGTGACAAAGAAGAAGGCCTATCATGTCGACCTCACCCAGTACCTTGTCCAATACCTCACCTTGATGAACTCCCATGTTATCAATCATTAACTCACATCCTGTGAAATATGTATATATGTATGCTTAGACATTCACATACATTCATTCATTATAATATAAATATTATAAATTGAGTGGTGATAAAACTACTTTTAATCACCATTGACATTATGTAAATTAACATCATCATCTAACTCTTCATTTTCTGATGCATTATCCTTATTTTCATTCTCATCAATGTCAATAAATAAACTAGTATGATCATTAATGCTCATTGTTTGATCTTCACTCTTAATGTCGATTTCATGAATAACTGTGTCATCATCTTAGAAAGGTTTGTTATTGATAGCTATAACTTTAACGCAGATCTAGCTTTTTATTTTTTAAATGGCCCACTAATCATTATTGTCCCATTTTAAATTAAAATATGGAGCATAATACACTTGTGTTGCTTGCGAAGCAAAGATGAATGGTTCACACTTATTGAATCTCTTTTTATAGTTTACATTAACAAGTTTGTGTTGCTTAGGAACTATCATACCAATATTTGGTCTAGGATCTTATCACTCGTAGTTGAATAAAATAGTTCTTTTGTAGGGTAGTGCAGGGTCCTTTAACTCCAAAACTTCAGCTAATTAACCATAGTAGTCACTCTCATTAACACTATAATTGGTGCCTTTTTTGCATACCCCATTATTATTAGTTGCTCTATTAGAACCATGTGTTATCTAATGAAATCTATAACCATTAACATAATATCCATTATAGGACTTTACAATGCATAATAGACCTTTTGCCAAATCCTTGATGAAAATATTGGTAACATTATTTGAGCAATTATGTGCCTACAAAGTATATTAATTGTCATATTGAACATTAAATTGTCTAAAACATATTTGAAAAATACAAGTTTACCATATATTTTATATATTCACACATTAATTGAACTAAATTGCAAAATTATTCTCCATGTACACATCAAGCTGATTGTTAGCAATGGTTAGGTAAATTTGTAGTAACATTGACACGTAAATTCTTCATAGTATAGGAACAAAATAACACACATAAGTTTGTAAATTGTAACTCCATATTATCATTATGAAATAGAAAGTGAAATGAATACTTACTCAATAAAAGATGCAACTTTCTCACAAATCAGTATAATATATATTTGTGCAACATGATATGATTCATCCATCATCATTTTTATTTTAAACTCCCCTACTGGGTAACTTGTAGGTTTGAATATACTAAGCATCTCATAATATTCTTCATAATCCTTGTATATTTATCATTATTTTGAAGGACTTTTCAATGTCATGTATTAACATAGAGCTCAAAGTAGTGAATACTGAAGCCTTTTTAACCAAATATGCATTGGATGTCGATCTTTCTACTTGAGCTTTATTTTGTACATTATTTTTTTTAACTTCTGAAGTTATCGAAATTAAAAAAATATGTAGTAACTTCAACTTATATATGTTACTCAATATAACATTTATATGTATATTTAGATATGTTAGCCCCGGTACACCAAGAATGAAGGGTTGAATGAGTGGCAAATTTAAAGTTTTGATTTTGGAGGAGGCTCACAAATATGAAAGATTAGAGAAAAAGAAGGAGAAGAATGAACACAAGAGTTTATAGTGGTTCGGGTATTAACCAACCCTACATCCACTCCCCAATTCACCATTTGGGTGTTTCACTCAATCACTAGTGTTTTACAAGCTTACACTCAACTTAGTGTTTAGGCTTACACCAAAACTTACAAGTGTTTTACCAAGACTCACACTCAACCTAATGTTTTAGCCTCACACTAAACTTTACAAGTGTTTTCCCAAGGTTAACACTCAAACCTATACAAGAGTTTTACAACTAGGCTAACTCTCAAACCTTAATAAGGGTTTTCTAAACAAGGGCTCACTGTCAACCCAACCCAAGGTTTTAAAAGCTCATACCAAAATTTGTACAAAGGAATAAAGAATTAAAGTTGTGAATTAGCTTTGCAAGAGTTTTGGCACATATCAATGGTTATTCTTTTTAATTCAAGTCCATTTGGTAATGTATTTATAGTCAATAACCACCAAAGAGACATTACAAAGAAAATATGCCTAAATCTCTAAGTTGTGCTAGACATATCTTGCATTAAATGCTCGTCAGACGAAATTCATGGTCAAGACTATGGTCACTAATTTTGAACTTTGTCTAACGGTTAGTCCACGTGGTATGAAACCATTGGTCTCTTCAAAAACTAGTTGTTGGATCTTTCTAACAGATCTTAAAATTCGTGGTCATTGCTTCAAATTTACGGTCAATATTTTCCTTTTTAGATGCGATTGTCATATTGAAATCATCTATCTAACATGGAGATGTTGTTTCTAAAATTCGCGATCACTACTAAAATTTACGGTTGCGACTTTTGAATCTCAACAACACTCTTTTCAAAATTCGCGGTCACTTTGAAATTTGCGATCGCTAATTTAGAAGGCAGATTTCATACTTGGAGTTTTTTGCTTCTAATCACTTATATTCAACTCCTAATGAGATTCTATCTTAATATATGCAAAAACAACACTTAAAATTGATATTAGAACCTTTCAATCTATATTGTCAATTTCAAAAGAGAATCTTGACTTAGGTTCATACAACCTAGTTCAACAACCTCCCCCTTTTTTATTTGACAATCTAGATTGAATATGCAAAGGATAAAGAATCAATTATACATGCTCCTAAAAGAATGATTGTGAAGTGATTCAAATCATAAGTATGAGATTGCTCCCCCTCAATCAATACTCCCCCTTAGTTATTCTAATAAGATCATTTTCTTAGCTTATTGTAGTTCAATTTTCTCTCCCATTTTTGTATGTTCCCTCCCCTTAGTTATTCTAATAAGATCATTATCTTAGCTTATTGCAAATATAGTTCAATTTTTTCTCCCATTATTGTATGTTCCCTCTCCTTAGTTATTCTAATAAGATCATTGTCTTAGCTTATTGCAAATATTATTCAATTTTCTCTCCTATTTTTTTATGTTCCCTCTTTGTATATTCAGTCAATTATCTCTCCCCCTTTGTCAAGATAAAAAAGAGAGGAATAGAGAGAGAGAAAGGGGAATGTAAGAGGGAATGTCCATAAACTTGTCAATTATACAAACTCAAATCATAATAGCAAACATAATTAATTTTGCACCAATGATCAAAATATGCGACATAAGGAGATAAATGGATGGGACATAAATTGCATGATAATTTTATATAAAAAAACATAAATGCAAAATAATTCAAACATTTAAAGATGCTTGAACATACAATATAGGGCTAGAAATTTAAGAATTTTCATATATGGACCTAGTATAGAGTATATGATTTTTTATGATTGATTTGAACATTTGAAATGTAGAAAACCTCAAATGCAAAATGAATTGATTCAACTCATCACACAATCAATCAAATCAAATCAAACATGTCAATATATAGATATATTAAGCAATAAAACTCTCCTTAAATGTATGCATAAATATATTAAGTTAAAAACATAAGGAATAAAGGATACATTACAAGTTTAGCATCCATGGCTTGATACCAAATAACCATTTAAAACTTTATCCCTTCTTCATTAGCAATCTCCATTAACCTTTAGATTTTCCATGATGAGAATTTGGTGAAGGGGTCCCCATCCTGCAATATCAAATACTTTGCTTTGGAACCTAAATATGCTTAGGTCCTTGAGGATTAGTATTGGAAGGATCCTCCAATTTGAGGTGTGCCTTCCTAATGTGGAAAAATACATTGATGCGTCCATACTTCATGCAATAATGGCATTAGAGTTTAGACTTATGTGTTTTTCTCCTATGCATTACCTTGGTATGAATGGGGGGTTTCCTCATACCAATATGATGTGTATGTGAACATAAACAAGTATGAATGAGTGTAGGATTAGATTTTTTATGTGTGTTTGAATGAGCATGCCTTTTATTGTACAAGTATGCATAATTTGCTCTTTAAGTCTTGGTTGTTGAGCTTTCGAGGGCCTTTCCTTTACCCTTAGGCATAGGTGGCTTAGTGCTAGGAGCACCTCCCTTCCCCATGACCTTTATACTTGAAGTTTGAGGTGTTGATGCTCTAATGAATGTAGTGAGTGAAGAAGTAGATGAAAAGGCTTCATTGAAGCTTAAACCATGTCTAACTAAAAGAGGTCTTTGTTGATGCCCTTATGGAACTTAGATATAGAGTTTCTAAGCTCAATGACTTTACCTTTTAGGGAGTCATTTTCCTTCTCAAGGAGTTTAGGGATGAAGATGAATTTGAAAGACTCTCAACAGATTTTTTGAGTTCTTCATTTGAAGTCCTCAATTCACTTACAAGATTGTTCAAGGATTTAAATTCATCTTCTAACTTGGAACATTTTTTTCTTGTAAGTTTTCATATATTTACCGCATTTCAAAGTGAGAGCTTCTAAAAGATCATCATCTATATCATCAAATGCATCATAATCATCATAAGAGTGTGGAGAAGTATTTACCTCTTTGAAGGAGTCCTCTTAAGCCATAAAGCAAAAGTTTGCTACTTCATCTTCTTCTTCATCACTTGACTCATCATCCCAAGTAGCCTTAAAGGTCTTCTTCTTTTCCTTGTGATGATAGAAAGATGACTTTCTTTGGATTATTCTTTCTATTCTCCTTTTCATCAACTCCTTAGTCCTTCTTGATATTTTGGCAAGCTCTTTTTCTTTTTTATCACTTTCATTTGAGTCACTTGAGCTTGAATAATCTTCTTGAGCTATGAAGGCCAGAGCTTTCTTCTCCTTTTTGCCTCTTTATCCTTTTAGCTTCTTCATCTCTTCATCTTTCTTCTAAGCTATCTCATGAGTGAGAAGCTTACCAATGAGGGCATTGGTTGGCACTTTCCCAATCTCTAGATTGGACTCTTGAATACTGCAAACTCTTGCACCAAATTTATCTAATGAAAGAGATTTGAGGATTTTAGTATTTACCTCTTAGTTGGTATGAATCCTTCCAAACTTTTTCATGCTTGTGATAATAGATAAAAGTCTATTTGTCATTTTGGTGATGCTTTCATGGTTTTTCAAGATGAAGAGCTCCCACTATGTCACATACATCTCCAATCTACTTGACTTTATAAGAGTTGTGCCGTCATGATTGTTTTTTGATGCTTTTCATAAGGCATGTGCAGTTTGACAATGTTAGACTCTTCCAATTTCTTCTCTTGACATGGAGCTTAGGAGAATAGTCATTGCCCTCTTGTTCTTCCCATTTGTCTTCCTTTATGCTTCACTCCATTCTTCTCTTGCAATTGCCATCTCTACTCCTTCAATCATCTTTATTAGAGGCTTTCACTCTTCAAGTATATAATACCATAAGTTGACGAGATCACTATCGAGATATATCTCCATTTTATGCTTCTAAAGCATAATCATTACCATAAAGTGGGGATTAAAGTGAGAATGAACTACTTTTTATGTCATTTATCTTTTATCACACAATTAAGGCTTGAAGTAAAACTATGTTCTGATATCAATTATTGGCCCTGGTGCACCAAAAATAAGGGAGCGAGTTGAATTGGAGGCAAATTTGAAGTTTTGATTTTTGAAAAAGTCCACAAATATGAAAGATTAGAGAAAAAGGAGAAGAATGAACACAAGAGTTTTATAGTGGTTCAGGTATTAATCAACCCTACATCCACTCCTCAATTCACCAATTGGGTGTTTCAGTCAATCAATAGTGTTTTACAAGCTTACACTCAACTTAGCATTTCGGCTCACACTAAACCTTGCAAGTATTTTCCCAAGACTCACACTCAACCTAGTGTTTTAGGCTCACACTAAATCTTATAAGTGTTTTCCAAGGTTAACACTCAAACCTATATTAGATTTCTACAACTAGGGTAACTCTCAAACCTAAACAAGAGTTTTGTAAATAAGGGCTCACTCTCTAATCCAACCTAAGGTGTTTAAAGCTCACACCAAACTATGTACAAAGAAATAAAGAATTAAAGTTGTGAATTAACTTTGTAAGAGTTTTAGCACATATCAATGGTTATCCTCTTTCATTCAAATTCATTTGGTGGTATATTTATAGGTAATAACCATCAAAGAGATGTTTCAAAGAAACTATGCCCAAATCTCTAAGTTGTGCTAGACATATCTTGCATTAAATGCTCGTCAGATGAAATTTACAGTCGATACTAAATTCGCGGTCGCTAATTTTGAACTATGTCTAATGGCTAGTCCACGTGGCATGAAACCATTGATCTTTTTAAAAACTAGTCATTGGATCTTTCTAATAGATCTTAAAATTGGTGATCGCTACTTCAACTTCGCAGTCACTATTTTTCTTTTCGGACACCATTTGTCATCATGAAATCGTCTGCCCAACATGAAGATGTTGTTTCCAAAATTCGCGGTCGCAACTGAAATTCGCAATCATGATTTTTGTACCTCAAAAACACTTTTTTCAAAATTTGCGGTCACTTCAAAATTCGCAGTCGCTAATTTCAAAGGCAGATTTTCATACTTGGAGTTATTTGCTTCTAATCACTTTTATTCAACTCCTAATGAGATTCTATCTTAATATCTGCAAAAATAACACTTAAAATTAAACAAAATTCATATACTAAAAATTAATCCCTAATTTCTTACATAATTATAAAAATTAATTATAAATTTAATTTCATAAATTAATTTTCTATTCAATCACATAATTTTCTCATCATATGCTAGTTTAAAAATTCAAATAATTTTAGAATTTCACTTCTTTTTCTCCAAAATTAACTAATGTAACTAAATAAAACTTTCTAATTAATTTCACATATTTTCAACATATTAAATAATTTTTACATAATTTACAATTTCATATTTATGCATAATTTCCAACATAAATTAATGTTTGAAATTTTCATATAAATTTAATTAAAAAAATAACCTATATCTAACTAAATGATATTATGCAAAAATAATTAAATATTGTAAATCAATATTTCATATTTCAAAATTTTACATAATTTATAAGTTTAAAATTAAACATAATTTAATATTTCTAATTTTCACTTAAATTTTCTAAAAATTAATTAATATAACTAGCTAAATAGTATAGTACAATAACTAAATTTCCTAAATCAATATTTCATATTTTTAAATAACAAAATAATATACAAAATATTGACAAAAAACATACCTTCTAGAGAGATATTAGCTTTAAGAATCAAGATAGACAGAGAGAGAGAGAGAGAGAATAAGGACCCCATACTCAGCGGCGTAATCCACAGAGGAGAACGGTAGAAGGCAAGAGGCAATTGAAAAAGGAGGAATAAAGCACAAAAAATGGAGAAAAGCTAGCAACGACATAAGGAAGGAAGGGCTAAAGGAGGAGGAAGGAAGAGAAAGGACAAGGAGAAATGGGTAGGCAGTCGAGCTAGGCATTTTAATGCCTTAGGAGTTAACAAGAGAATATTCTGCCACTAGCATTAGCGTCAAAATATTTCATCGCTAGTTACGCTAACTAGCGACGATCGCTAACTAGTGATGAAATATTGTCTCTCCACACTTAACTGGCAACAAGTTGGCACCAATTTTGCTAATCAAATTAAGAATGGATTGACAATTTTTTGCTAATTTTGTAAGTCCATTAGTATTCCCTTGGAAATCCATCGATAATTAGCGACAAAATAATTTCGTCATTATTCTAGAAATTTTTTTTTGCTGATTTATTATATCAAAAAATCTTGATATTTTATCATTCAAATTTACCATGGGACTGTAGAGTAAGGTGAGGAAGGTGATCTAAGAGGAAGAGTTTCAATTGGTTACTTCAAAGAATGAAGAAGTGAAACGAGAATAAAAAAAATCAATATAAGAGTTTATAGTGGTCTGACCAATAATACCTACATCCACTCCATAGGCAATCACTTATATCTTTTACTATCTTTTTCATACTCATATACAACCGATGGGCTCCAAATGAACCCTACAACTCTATGTTTTAAGGTTCAAGAGAGACCAACCTACTTATTGGTATTTCAAGGTGCAACACCATCCTTAATCACTTAACAAATGAGATAACTTTAGCAAGTGTCTAAGCATCTAAATAGTTAGGAAATATAACTTAATACATAAGAAAGTCTACTTTTACTAACTCAATGTTAGTTATAAAATTCTTACAAAAAAAGCTTATTTTATCGAAAAAGAATTAAACTTCAAATAAATGCAGTAATTTTTTGTTAATCTCTAACCATAACAAAGGCTCATATGGTGCCTTATTTATAGGAAAGATCTTCAAAAATTAGCCAATAGGCATAAAGAGTAAGTTTGAATACTTTTGGAAAAGCTAGCCTTTATACAATGAACAAATTGTTCATATTGTTACATGGTCGTTCACATGATCGTTGTAAACATGTCCTAGTCATTCCTGTAGGCCATTCACTAGTTGTTGGGTTGTTTAACTTCTCTCCTCAATTTACTTTTTGTAGCCCATCAATGGCAAGCCAGACCATTATTGTTCATATGGATACCTATAAAGAATGTTCATCGTTTGGCAGCGCATGAATCCAATGATCTACTCTCCAAGCTCAAGGTAGGATATCACTTGTGTAAACACCCTCCCTGCCTTCCAACTATCTTTCTTTTTATTCTAATTGATATTTTTTCACATTCCTTTTATCAATTTAATTGAATTACATGAATCCTCATGAGGTTTTGTATGTTTGAATTTTTATTTTTTTTATTATGCTTGTTCTATAAAATGCAATATAAAATGGCATAAGAGGCCTGGTCACTTTAATTTTAGGGCTTTGAGAAATTTATAGTCCATTGGTATAGTGTTGAATATGCTTGAAATTAGTATTAGTGATGAAGTGTGTGAAAGTTGAGTATGGAATGTTGCATAACAAGCCATTTCCTACAAGTGTTTCTAGAAGAGCTTCTCAAAAGCTAGAATTGTTTCATTTTGACATTTGTGGACTAATGAAGATGGCCTCATCGAATAAAGCTTATACTTTTTTATGTTGATAAATAATTTTGGTAGAATGACATGTGTTTAGTTTTTAAAATCCAAGTCAGAAGTGTTTTTTTGCCTTTAAAATTTCCAAAGGCCTTATCGAAACTCAAAGTGGTTGGAAGCTTAAAGTTTTGAGAATAGATAATGGAGTAAGTACACCTCTTCTCAATTCCACTCCTTTTGTAGAGATGCTGACATTCTCAATCAACTTACTATTTGCTACTCAGCTTTGTAAAATGGTACTTAGAAAGGAAAAATGAGATAGTTATTGTGATGTCAAGATGCTTGCTCTTTAAAAAAAAATTGCCTACTTTTTTCTATGCGGAAGCAGTTAATATTGTTGTTTACTTGCTGAACAGATCGCCTCCGAAGGCAATTGAAAGTAAAACTCTAATTGAAGCATGGTCAAGTCATAAGCCATCTCTTTTGCACTTGAAAGTTTTTGGTTCAATCGTTAATCTTATGTTCCAACAATAAATAAGCTTGATACAAAGTTTATGTAATGCATTTTCATTAGGTATGCTATCAAAAGGATATAAAGTGTTTGATCTCAATTAAGAAAGTTATGGTTGAAAGAGATATAGACTTCAATGAGAATGCATACTAGGATTAGAGCAAAGACAAGATTGTTTTTGATAATTTAACTGCCATTAATGAAATTAGCACTCTAGCTCCAACCAATGACCTCAATGATAAAGAAAATAAGAATAATTAGTTTGAACATTATATTTTGGTCCATAAGATGCAAGTTCAATGATGAGAAACTATCAAAATTATCCCCAAAGAATGAGGATGAAACACTATAAAAAGAAGTCATGAAGCTTGAAGGAAACCTTGAATCAAACCCATATCAAACTTACAATTCAAACCAAGCCAAACCTAGAACCTTAAGGGACAACCTCTTATTGGTTATATAGCCAACTCACTTAGTTGTATAACCAAGTTTCTAAACTTAACAAAGAAAAGCTTTTGGAATAGTTGACTTTTAACTTCTAAATGACTGTACAACCAACCTCGCTAGTCTATACAACTAATTTTTTGGTTTTACAAATAACTTGAAAACCTTAATCTCTAGAAGATTCTTTGATCTTATTTACTAGAGGTTAAGGATTGAGTGTAACCTAAGCCATTTTGCTCAAATGCACCCCACTTCACCTCTATAAATACCTTTTTATTGAGAAAGAAGAAAAGAAGGCTAGGATTCTCCTAACCAAACTCTACCAAAATTATCACTTAACCACTAAAAAACCTCACCAAACATTAAAAAAACTAACTTTTTAACCTTTAAACTAAGGATTTATTACTTAACTTTGCATTTTTCTCTTATATATTAGAGGATATTTCATTGTTCTCTTTTATATTAGAGAATATTTCATTCACTAAGGTGCCTCTAAGGGTAAGGCACATCAAGAAAAGCATTCAACACCTAAATCCCTCTTCTTTTTTCTTCTTTTCTCTTTTTCTTTTTATTCTCCACAAATTATAGTCACAGTAGTGTATACAAAATTTCCCATAGTCTATACAAACCATTGACTAGGCTATACAGACCACTAGTTGGTCTTTATAGCCCACTTTGGCTGAAGAATAACTTTTTTCTCTTATTTTTCTCCTTTTTCATTTTCCTTTTGTTTTTAGGATTTTTAGGGGATTCTTGTAAGTTTCAACAAAAGATTCGGTTAGGGGGGAGAGGGGGGGAAGGGGAGGTTTTATGAGTTCTAGTAAAGAAGTTGTATACTTTGACTATATAGCTTGGAACAAGTGTAAGAAAATTGAGTCATGCTGTCAACTTAATCTTTGATGACCTCCTCTATGAACTCTTTCAATAGAGTAACACAAATAGAATCATTAGTAGTCAAAGGCTAACTTTGTAACTTTGGAGTAGTAGTACTCTTGAGGTTGCTTCAATGTTTCAACAATAGGAGTTTTCCCAGTTTGGTTCTAGACTTTGTTCGATAAAGATGTTTTGAGCATCTTTTTCAACACTTACAGTGATGAGACTTTCTACCATCTTTGTCAAATTAGCAATTTGTTCTTCCTTGGTTGATATACTTGTAGTCATCATCATTATAACACCACTTGATATTGTACGAGGAGATCTTAAACAAAATCTACCACTGGTATAAACAGATATCTCACTAAAAGTTAGCCTTTTTAGTGAGGAGGTAAGTAGGAATGAATCATTTTAAATTGTCCCCTAGTGCTTGTATAAAGGACTCTTGTAGAAGAGGGACACATCATGCATAGACATCAACAACTGACTTAACTTTAAAACTAGCACTAGGACTAGCATCAGTGATTCACAATAGTGAAAATAGTTCGAGCCTTCAATTAAGCAATCTTATAGGTAAAATTTTTCATTTTAGAGAAATCAAATTGGATTGTGTATTGAGAGAATTGATTTGTGTTCTGAAAAGAAGAGATGAAAGGTAGAGATGGTCCCACTGGGCATGCCAAAAATTTATACACAAATCTCATGCTCGAAAATTAAGATAAGAAAAACAAGTGCAAATTATTAAATTTATAAAAATGGATTGCAATCTCTTAAAAGAAAAATTTCAAAGAAATAAATCTTTTGATTCAACTCTTTAGACAAAAATGAGATTCAAAGTTAGACGAACTTAATCTTAAATCAAGGATGAAATCCTTCATTTGACTATAAGAAAAAGAACCAAATGTGGTTCATGGGTGTTATGGCTTGATCTCACATTGTTGTGGAACTTAAGGACTTAGAGGCTTAGAAATTTTAAAAACTTGGCAGCTTAAACTTGCAAAGTTAGACCCTTTTTGTAGATGTCTCTCATTAATTAGGAACTCCTCTATTTATAGAGGTCTTAGAAGAATCTTTCATTTCATCAATAAGACTAAGAGATAAGTAAATTTTATCTCAAATTTAGTTATCGAGAAAGCCATTTGATTGGTCTACTTAGCTTATGATAATTGGTTCTTACTATATCATTTATGCCACATGACTTATTTTGATTAGCCATATATATGGATCCTGAATAATTTTATTGGTAACACTTAATTTAATTTGAATCAAGTTAAATTAAAATAGATCTAATAATTTGATTGGTCAATAACAATAATTTAATTTAGGTTTAAATAAATTTAATTAAATCCAATCATATTTTAATAGACCAGTATATATATATAGTGTTGGACTATATCAAAATATAAAAAGTTCATCATATTGACATTTGTGGTGATTTTCAAGTCAAATGATTAAGTTATTACTATTGTATGATTCTCGCTTATGACAATTAATCTATATAGTGTTCTCATAGTGAATCGATCAAATATAACATTTCTTTAATATGCATCCATATGTTTGACTTAATATCCTATATACATGACTAGTAAAACAATCATCAATCAAAACATGTACAAGTCTTCATTCATTACTATACTAATAATAATGATCGATTGAGGGACAATTTAGAATAGAATTCTTTATACTTAAGAGTTTTATTATAAAGTCACATACTTGATAACTTTAACTAGAATTATTTATTCATGGAATTTATCATTTAGTGATAAACACAATGTAATAGAGATATTTAATAAAATGCAACATGACATTATTAAAAATATCCATTACAAAAATGGGTCTAGGTTACATCATTAACATTTTACACTCTCATCAAATTTGACATTAAATATATTATCATTAGTTGAATAAGGTTTTTTTTTTAAAGAAAAACTATTATCCATCATTTTTACTCTTACATATCCATTTTTAAGTGGATCAACTGTATGGAAAACATCATTTTTAAATGAGAGACAATAACCACTTTTTAACATCTTAGTAACACTAATTAGGTTTTGATCTAACTTAGGTATATAAAGAACATTTGAGATAGTTTTGGTACCTTTTTGGTGTTAAAAATTCTAGAACGTCTGCCTTTAGCTTGGGCCAAATCACCATTTTTAATCTTGACTCTAGGCTGAATTGACTTGTCAAGAAAGTTAAAGATGGATCATTTGCCATGTGACTAGTATAACCACTATCAATAAGCCATTTGAGATTCCCTGAGGTTTTCTAGGTTTGGTTTGCCATGAACAAATGCTCATCCCTTTACTCAAATTCTTTAGTAAGATATGCTTGCCATGGAGACTATTTACTCTTCTTCTTAGTTCTGTAAAACTTTTAATGTAATCAACTTTATTGGAAAAATACTTTCATTTGTTTTGAACTAACCATCTTTCTTTATATGATTTGATTTCGTATAGTATAAAAAAATTGGAAAGCTCCCCTTCTTTACTGCTGATTTTAAAGAGTTTGTTTCCTTACTCTTGTCAGATTTGTCTCCTTATGAATTATTGTAATGATTCCAAGGCAAAACACCACTAATTGCTTCTTTTAATCTTAGAGATGCTATTTGTTCTTATGCTTGCAACTTACATAGTAGTTCTGTAATTGAAAGCTTTTAGAGGTCATAAGTTTCTCCAATTATTGAAACCTTTGCCCTAAATTTCTTTAGCACACTTACCATGATCTTCTTCATAACTTCTTGATCCTATACTACTTCACCAAAGAGTCTCATCTAGTTTATAAGATCCATTAGTTTGCTTAAATAATCATTGATAGTCTTACTATGATTACCTCGATTTTCGGTTGAATGAGTGCAATTTTGTTTATGACACTTAACCTTTTTATCGACTATCAAGGGGTCGAGAGGACAGGGAGTCATACATTAGTTTAACTTTGATCAATGGCATATGAGAGGATTAATAGAGAATTTGAGTATAGGATTCTTGAATGGTAAAGCCTATTGTAGGCATCAAGGGGTCAATAAGGAACCTCAAGGGATAATACTTTAGTAATACCCTTATTCATTTGAGTTGAGTTACCACCTAACTATGGTCAAAATAAAATTTTGGACGAGGATAGATTTTGGTCCAAACAGGTATAGTAGATCGCTTAACCTATTTTCACTTCATCAAAGATCGAGTTTAGGAGTTGGGTAAGACTTAGGAAAGAGGTTAGGCATACTAAGTCGCCTAAATATAAGGATCTAGCGTTTGAGAAATTAATGATATAATTTTATACCTTGTTTTTATTAATCAATTTTCTATTTATCCACCTAGGTACATCCATGCAAGTCAAGCCATCAATCATGATAATTTGAGTATGCAATACATGAATATGATATGTAAGATGTAAGAAAGTAATAAATAATATATATACAAATCGAGAATGGGGAATACATATTCAAATGGTGGGATTATTCATCCATGGTAATATGCAATAATATATTAGGTTGGACTTCTAAAACTTGCTAAAAGAAATACCCAAGTTAGCACCATTAATCACCAAGAAAAAGTAAAGTGGAAATCTTACCCATCACTTTAGAGATGGTAATGGTCATATAACTAGGATTTAAAACATCTAAAGTAAAAGTGAAAACAATGTGTGAATTGGACATATAAGATGCTGCCCTAAAACGTAAATCATCCAACCATATGAAACATGGAAAAAGTCATATATAATGGTGTAATTGAGAGGTGTACTTTGTGTTTAATGATAGAACAAAGAATAAACATAAATGGGCAGTAAATGAAGGAGGATCAAGTGGTCTTAGTCTACTACAACCTCTTCCTACCATTTTCTTAACACTCAAATAGCAAGGAACACCAAATGATGCAAATATGACCTAATAAGAGCTAAAAAACTATCATAAAAAGAGTTCTAAAATCTTATTTAAATGTTCAAAAATAGAAATTGGGTAATTAGTTGTTGCAATCTACCTATTCATTCTAAATCCAAGCTTAAAAGAAGAAAAAAATAGTAAAAAAATGAATATAATAAGAAAATGGCATTATTATAAATAATGCTTATGAGTAGTGGGGTGACATGTGCATGCCACTATGCTGTTTGTAGAGATCATTAGAAGGTATATACATACAACTAGACTGCAAAATAAAAGACTATGCAAAATTATTTTGAATAGTGCTATGAGCAGTAATAATGGTCTATACATATCAACTGGTGGTCTGCACATACTAGTAAAATGTATGTACAAACAACAAGATGTTTGAATAGACCTTTAGGTTTATTATTGACGAAAATAAAATAAAGAAGAAAAAAAGAAAAAATAGAAAAAGGGAAAAAAAAAGGCTTGTAATCGCTTATTGCCCTCTAAGCTAGCTTAAGTGGTGAGATTTTTTCTCAAAAGACCTTGGTTTTAATGCAAAAAGAGGGGTTTTGCTTGCTTCAACCTTAAACTTAGGTAGGATGTTAGAGGGTTTTTGGTTTTCTGTATTAGAAGATGTCTTTTAAGGTTTCAAGGATTCATTTTAACAACATTTTATGTTAGACTAGGTTATTCAAACCTAAGTCAAAGCTCTCTTTTGATCTTAACAATATAGATTGAAAGTTCTAATGTCTTTTTTTTTATGTGTTGCTTATACAGTTTATTAAAGTTATATTCAATGGAAGTTAAAATCTTCATCTTTTAAAAGAATAGAGAATTCACAGTCGGTATCCCCTAAATCGTTGTCGCGACACTGCTATAAGAATGGATGAAGCTAAGTCAGAGGAATTTGAGGGCAAATTCGCAACCACTAAATCAACTGAAGAAGCCTTGGTTGAATCACAAATGAATTTGCAGTCTATGTCACGCTTCCGTCGTGACCACAAATTTTACAGTGATTAAAGAGGGAAGCCAGTCACAATCATAGCATGCTAAGTGTCCTAGGTATCCGTTGGAGAATAAAATTCACGAGGGCGATTTTAGGTAGCGACCACAATTCAAGAAGAAGAAGATTGTCTTTCAAACAAAAGAATTCGCATATTAAGTTGCGCCCTGTACAAAGAAGAATCACGGCCGCAACTTTTATGGGTAGTTAGAACGCAACGACTCCTGATGGACCAATGAGAAGCTACCACGTGGACTAGCCGTTAGACACAAACGACACTTTCAGCCATAATTAGAAATTTGCGACCTCGACTTTAGCCTGACAAACATTTAATGCTGAATCTACCTAGCACATCTTGTAGATTTGTTTATAGTTTTAGAGTAACGTCTCTTTGGTGGATGTGGGCTATAAATATTCCACCAAACTGATGTAAATGCAAGAGAAGAATTATTGGTAGTGCCAAAACTCTTGCAAAGTTATTTCTCAACTTTAATTCTTTATTTCTTTGTAAATAGTTTGGTGTGAGCTTTAAACACCTTATTTAGGTTTGAGAGTTAGCCTAGTTGTAAAACTCTTGTATAGGTTTGAGAGTGAACCTTAGAAAACTCTTGTATAGGTTGAGTGTTAGCCTTGGAAAACACTTGTAAGGTTTGGTATGAGCCTAAAATACTAGGTTAAGTGTGAGCCTTGTAAAACACTTGAAGGTTTAGTGTGAGCCTAAACACTAAGTTGAGCGTGAGCTTGTAAAATACTAGAGATTGAGTGAAATACCTAATTGGTGAATTGGGGAGTGGATGTAGGATTAGTTAATACCTGAACCACTATAAAACTCTTATGTTCATTCTTCTCCTACCCTTTCTCTAAATTTTTCATTCTTGTGTGCTTCCTCTAAAGTTAAAACTCCAAATTTGCCATCAATTCAACCCCCCGCCCTTCTTGGTGCACTAGGGCCAACATTTTGTCAGAGAAATTAAGTATCTTTTCACCTCTCAAGAGGTATGATATTTATAAAGGGAAAAAGGGGTCCATCTATGCTATATAACATAGATTGTACTATATCTTTCTCTCTCACTAAATATTCTAAAATTAAAGTTTTGAAGTTGTCTGCATAACCAAGAGGTTGTTTGAACAGACCATTGCTTGTTTGTATAGCCAATTAGGTTGTTTAGGTTACTATTCCAAAAGTTTCATGTTGTTTGGCTTTTAGTAAATGTCTATTTAAGTCGTCTATACATACATTTAAGTTGGCTATTCAACCAATTAAATTGGTTGTACATCTTGCTCTTTGAAATACCATAATTAGGCTTTTATGTTTAGGCTTTTAAGGGATAGTTTTGGTTTAAGGTTTGTCCAAGCTTTTGCCTCCCTGTGGGCATTGTTACCTCCATCCATTTGGGATGAAATTAACATTGTTATCATGATCTAGATTAAATCTCAACAATCTAAAAAGCCAATGTTCACACTCTTTCATCTTTACTAATTCCAACTCTCTTTTTAAAGTGAAAAGTTTGACTATTTTAACTTTCTCACTACCTTTAAATGCTTCTTTTAGTTTATCTCATGCTTGTTTTGGTGTCTCTAAGTCCATGATCTTTGTAAAAACATGATCAACCAACCCTGTAAGAATGTAGGTGATGGATTTATCATTCTTTACTTTTTCCATCTTCGTATGCTTTTATTTGAGCAATAATGGGATTTGCTTTCAAAGGTGTTTGATCATCTTTTGGAAGTACAGCTTGCTAAAGACCTTGGAATTTTAGATGAAATCTCATTTTGACAACCAAAATGTGATAATGTTCCCTATTAAAAATAGGAATTGAGGAAGAAAAGCTATTAGAGGAATCCATTTAACTGGAAAAAGTTTCAATCACACTCTAAGAGTTTTGTATTTTGATTTTGTAGTTTTTAAACACTAATTCTTCTCACAAATGGATATGGAAGTTTTGCTTCAAACTCTTGTCAGAATCAAAGCTCTCATATAATTGTAAAATGCAAAGTAATTCAAGCAAAAATAAATTAAACTCCCAAGATGAAAATGAAGTCCAAAAACACTTAAATACAAAAAAAATGAGAGAGAATATTTTTTTTAAATAAAATGGAAAGAAGAGCATACAATTATTCCCATACTTCATTTGTATATATAAGGTTAACAATTATAAGTTAAAAAAAGAGCAATACAAAAATATATTATCTTTGACAACTTTAAACCTTACTTTACTTTGTTAAGGCAATACTTTTTAAACTAATTATCGCTAAGGCAATACTTTCTAAACTAATAATTACTTAATAAAAGAGTTGACAAAAGTAAAAGTTGACAATTGATTGCAACACTCCTTATGTTGTTACATTAGTTATGCAAATGATTAAGTAAACTAGGATTTGAATTGTCCATCTCATAAGGTTCTAACATTATTAACCATAGGAAACCTTAGTTCTCAAAGAGAAAAAAACCCTAACTCTCATAAGGAGGGAACCACTTCTTACCGTTAGCTTGTTTTACTTCTAATAGGTTGACAAAATTAGTTTAGCTTGAAAAATTGATCGAATTGAATTGATTTGTTTTTTATTCCAATTTTATATAAGTTTAATTTGATTTTGACTTTTTTAAGAAAAAACTTTAAAAGTTTAGATTGATTCGATTTTTTATAAAATAATTTTAATCAAGCCAAATCAAATTTATAATTAATCAAATTAGTAATTTAAATTCATATTAAATTAAGCTATGATGATTTAAATTAATTTAAAATTTATCATTTATATTAAAATATATACAAAATTTTTGATGAGTTATTATTTATAATAAAAATATTTTTAAAATATTATAAATGTATCATTTCTATTATAATATTTAAAATTAATTTTAAAATTTGATTTAAACCAATCAAACCATAATTGAAAATAAACTAAATTGATTCAATTATTATACTTAGTTTAGTTCGATTTATATTTTAAAATTCGATTATTATGATTTTTTAATTCGATGCAATTAGTTCAGTTTTAATTATTTTATTTTCAAGGAATCAAAAAGAGTCTATCTTATTAATAAGAGTTACATTTTTTTCTTTTTGGGTTTTAGGTTTATTATGGGTGAGACTTTTTTTTTTAAAAAAAAATAAAACTAATTTAATGGATTAAGGTCTTGCAAAGTAAGAAGATTTTGTAAACTAAATCAAGGTTAATGAGATAGAGTTATCTACTTGAGTAGAATCTATCTACTAATGGGTTATTTAGGGTTTGCACGAGAACGAGTTAAAGAGAGTTAAAAAATAGAATATAAATCAGGTTCATCAATTAATCTCATTTGTGAGCTTTTTTATGATGTAAAGTGATTGTAAATGGAGTTAAAAGTTTAATCTATTTACTTTCAAATATTTATATTTATTAATTTTTAAATTAAGTGGTAAAAAGATTTTAAATAGTTTATATTTGTTAACCTCTTAAAAAAGAAAAGACTCACTATCAAAATAAACATAAGTAACTTTATTTATATTTCATTGTATACTATTTCATTACTCTTTTTAACCTTTATTCCCACTCTAAAAAACTCTCATACAACACTTTAATTTTTAATTAAATTTTAAGTAGAATAAGTCACGTTTTGCATTTAATTTGAAATTAAAGTTAAATTTAAATTTAAAATAAGGGGCAATTACAACATTTATATTTTTATTTAAAATTGTAAACCCGAACAAATGATAAAACGACTTGATTTTGACACAAATTTTTAATCGCGCTTTGGCACATACCCTCATGTTCTGCTTTCACTTTATAAAATATTAAATATGTACATTATTTGTAAAGAGCAGTTAACTAAATTGATGATCTGTCTCCTTGCTGTCATCATTGGTTGATAGCGACAAGGAACGAGGCTGTTAGAGCTACCGATGAGGACTTTTTTTTACTTCTCTTTTTGACTTTTTTTTTTTTCTGTTTTTGACTTTTTTTTTTGAAATGTTCAAATCCTTGTTTATATTTTTGAGTACTGTTAAAAGAAAGAGAAAAATAATAATACTGAAGTAGAATCAGATAGAATATATATATATATATATATATATATATATATATATATATATATATATATATATATATATATCTAAAATAGTGAACAAATTATTATATATTTCTATAGAAATATAAATTAGCGAATAATAGGGACACA
>CATIWR010416316.1:0-36152 GCA_949677035.1 Omphalea diandra
TTAAAAGCCTATACAACAATCATAATGGGTAAAATGCTTTTCCAATTTTTTATATTTTTTTGTCCTTGATGCAAAACAAGCCTGATATATGCCTTTTTCAATTTAAATAAAACCTCAACCTCTTTATTAACACCCCCCCCCCCCCCCAAAAAAAAAAAAAAAAAAAAGAAGCTCTATAAGATTCGATTAACAAAGTTCATAGAGGCCACGATTTAGAAAACCAAATTAACCTGATTTAAATCTGAGTCGGAACCAGGAAGAAGGATTGGCCAGGCTGCTTTGGAAACTGTCAGCATTGAGCCAGAGCCAATGCTTAATGCTTCAGTCCACGATGGAAGTTGAAATGCAAGTAGTACATTACATAACAACGATAATATATTAACGTGGAAATAACTAGTTAAAAAACAAAGTCTGCCACCTTCAATCAATCTACTAGGCCAATTATATCTTTATTCACAAAATATGCTAGATATAAAACAGGTGTGGCCCAAGTAAATAATCAAATTACGACTTACACAAACACAGGCTGCTTTATAATTAACTAAAAAATAATGAGAAATGAAAGATATTCTCACCTTGTTGAGCGGATGAAGATGGCCACATTCAGCAGGTGGACCCTTAGCACTGAAGTTATACTCCTTAAATTCTAGTTCCTTCCAATCACCCCTAGAAAATCAAATATGTTCCTAAAAAAGTAAGTAACATGCACCAAAATCAGCTGGCACTAAAATGCAAAACCAAATGAATAACAACCAGTCCTTGAGGACTATCCTTGGTTGTGATAGTTACTATGCAAAAACACTTTGATATATATTCGATTATCTATGATTTTGTGAAAGGCCAAGAGAAAGAGTACAAAATAGACGAAATTCAGAATGCACTCAGCAATTCAACAGTTAAATCATGATTATTTAAAGCTATTATAACATAAATGGAATTGTAACCTCAATTATATGCATATACAGTGAACTTCCAACTTGAACAAATAGAAGGCTAAACAAAAATAGAAATGCTATCTAACAATTCATTGGGTCCTTAGGCATTTCCAAAAATTCAAGCCAGTTCAAGTTGTTTGGTGGGGAAGCTCCTTTCCAGTGATATGCGTATAGCACATATGCAGATGTACAATGTATAAGCAACAATCTAGACTTTGCATAGATTGTGAGCAGCCTATACTTACTTCTTAGTTGTCTGTGATCATAGGCCAAAAGACCAATACAAACGATAGAATGATTTGGCTTAACAAAGCAGAAACGTTAGCTAACAATGCCTTGCATCATAGGCACTTCCAATAATCCAAGCCAGTTCCAGTTATTTGGTGGGGAAGCTTCTTTCTTGCAATACAAATAAAGCACATAGGCAGATGTATAAGAATAGGCAACCATCTGGATTTTACATAGTGTGAGCCAACTAATACTTATTAGTTGTCCACATAGTTGTTAAAGGCGCAGGGCACACTAAGGCGCCAAGGGTCTTGGAGCCTAGGTGTAAGGCGTAAGGTGCAAGGCGCAGACACGCACCTAAGCGACATTAGGCACAAAAATTAAAAAAAAATAAAATTAAAATTAAGAACTAATAATTATATATGCATATTATCATTATATATTGAGTGAAAATATTTCAAACCCTTTAATAGTTTTCTTGAACTAGATTAGAAAAAGTTTATTTCTAACCCTTGTAATAAGATTTAAGACAACTAATTTTTCTATTTAATCTTATAATAATTGAAAACTTATTGACCGAGGCAAAAACTTTTCTACACTAAATGAGCAGTCAAAAAAGGCCAAGTAGAATGTAAAAGACACATGAAAACACATGCATAACTATAAAAATTATCACAAGCAGCAAAAATACAAAGCCCAAAAACTAAGAAACAAAACCAAACCCAAAAATCTCTCTCGCCAGAAATAGAATAGGTAGAAGGAGAGAAAGAAAGAAGTAAAACATCAGAAACAAAACAAATAGAAGAGAGAGAAAAATCAAAACAGGGTTGAAGAAGTTAAATTTCAGGCGCGTGATGGCCGAAAATGGACAGATCGGCGATCAACGACCTTAGTACTAGTGATTTAGTCGGATTCCGATGACTTTCCGATAACGCCGTGAACTTTCCAGCGACTTTTCAACGCATCGACATCGTATTCTGACAGATTGGTCATCTGGGATTTTAGCGATTATGATATTTTGAATGAAAGATGGATGTTGTAGTAGGAGGTAGAAAGGCGTGCCTTTCTCGCGCCTAGCAGTAGTTGAAGGCGCTGAAGGTGCGCGCCTAAGGCACCAAGGCAAGCGCCTGAGTAATAACGCCCGCCTTTGGCCTTCAAAGGCACAGAGGGCGGTCGCCTGGTGCGCCTTGTGCCTGAGGCGTGCCTGGGGGGCGCCTTTAACAACTATGGTTGTCCATGGCAATAGGTTAAAAAACCAACAGAAACCATAAAATGATTTGGCTTGACAAAGCATGCACATGGCAGCTGATAACTTCAGAAATACTCAATGTGTGTAACAGATAGGTTCACAAATGAGTATACCTCTGTAGATTTTCCCGAGTCAGATCAGTTGCCAGCTTCTTCCTTATTGGTGCATAATTAGGGCCTTTTCTCACTGAGTACCCCTTCCACGTCCTAGAGTACAAGCATGAATTGTGAATACCAATAGGTAACAATTTAAAAAAATAAAAGTTTTGGGCTTACAACATGAACATTAATAAAAGTCAAATACACGATATAAAAGCATTTAAAGTAAGATATTACTGTAAAACAATAAGCTTTCTTGCTTTCAGAGAGTTTATATCATCCTTCCCAATTTCCTGTAATCCAGAAAAAGAAAATTTAGTAAACTGAAAAACATAAATACAGATAAAACTATGTACTTGTGCATATTTAATAGGAAAAAACACCCTCCTAAGTTGCTTCTAGCTTAAACATTAAAGGTGAATCAGTTGTGCAAGGACAGAGATTGGAGGGTTTGCAACACAACTATCCATTCCCAAATAGACTTTAAAAGGGGGAGCCCCTTTCTAAACATATAACCTACTATCTGATCTATCTAGGGCACAGTATAGATACAAAGAGGGAGAAACCTCCCAAAATCCCGAGGGCACTATACATTCTAAGAAAAGCTAAAGAACGCTGCATCTTACAATTATCATAACCCGCATTGTGCTTGTGAAAATCCCGAAACCCATATGACAAGAGAGGTGGTCATGCTCATATGCAAAGTTAAAATCTCGGCAGTGGACTTAAATCATTAATATAACAGATCCAGTTGCTTCTCAGAAAAGTAGGCCAATTGCCACTTTCTTAAATACTCTCTCATTGGGACCATTAACGTTTGCAACACAAGGTACAAAAGCTTAGCTTTAGCCTAAACAATGACCAACATCACTCTGTGCTGGCATACAACTACTATACCTTAAATTCTATCTTTTATTTTCATTGACATATGTATAGAAACATAAGCAAGAAATGCAATAAAATATCAAAACTGAGAAGAACTGGTGTATAACTGATGAAAATAAAATACTTAAAAACAATCACAAACCTGCCCATCTTGAACGCGTAAAAGCAGTTGCTTTACTTTGTCCTCTACATGTTGGACCTAGAGCAAAGCCAAAATATAATTGAGCGATTTTGACAGCTCCAAATGCACAATGAAAAATGCACGTTATAGGTGTAAATCTTAGCACAACATATTGATTACTGGAATAAACAGTTATGAAGCAGCCATGCATAGAATAATTAAAAAAAAAAACAGTGGAAAATAGCAAAGAATGTGAAACTTCAAAACAAGCTTAAAAGACATTTGATGAAAGTGCAATAAATACCAAACGTATGCAACAAAATGGTGAACATATTTCTCAATATAAAAGGATTCAAATTAAAAAACTCAAAAGTGGTACCTTCCTTGATATTTGCTTTCCCATTTCGACCCACTTATTCTTTCCAGCCTGTGAGCATCCAATCTTGAAAATCCCAGAGTCAAGCTTTTTCTGTACCAATAAAAATAGTTTGAACAACAGATTTCAGTGTATTACAATCACTTTCTATACTTAGCATATGTTCTAGCTCTTAGACATGACTAATAAAAATTAGTATAAAATAGAAAATTAGTCTACTAGAGGAAATCAATAAAAACCTGCAACTCATCCTTTGTGATGCTACCCTCTGGCGGCACAGCCAAGAAGAGCTGCACTTCAGGCGATCCGTCAGCAGCGTACTTTTTACCTTCGTCAGTTAGCACCCATGTCTCCCTCTTAATGTCCTGCCCAGCGTTAAGATAAAATCATTATCCATCATTTAGTCATGCCACAAGCCATTCATTTTAACCATATTCCACCAACAGTTCATCAAATAAACCCCAATTGAATTGTTATAGCTATTGATAGAAACAAGTACCTGAGCATCGACGAAGCGGAAACCGTGGAGGCTTTTGATGACATTGACGATTTCGGAGTGGTCAATCCCTTGTTCGACAGCAAACTGGCCGGAGTCGACGATTTCGTCGTGATTCTCCAAATACCCCAAAACCGCCTCCTCGGCCATTTCTCTCTGGTACTATGGCTGGCAGTCTTTTAATTCGAACATATGAGATAGCCACCACAGCGTTGCAATTACGCTCCGCTACAGGAAGATGAGGCAGCAGAAGCAAGAGCAGCTAGGGCAAGGCAGAGGAAGGAAGAGGGCTGGGCTTTTGACTTGGGCTTATAATTAATGATTTTCCTAAAATATATGCTCTTTCTCTTTAAATACAAAAATATGTAATTTATGACATTGCATATTTTGAAGGAAATTAGCTAAAAAAGTATTATTTTTTTTTATTTGATTAGAAATAATGTAGCGTCAAAAAAATTTATATTTCCTTTTTATCACTTAACTTTTCAATATAAATATAAGGAAAATAACTTACTTAAAATGAGGTAAATACAACTTTTTAAGAAAATTGAGAAATATTTCTTAAATTGTTTTATGATTATTTCTTTAAACAAAATTATTTGATAATAGAGAGCTTGAGGTGACATTTTAAAAGAGGTTTAACTAAAAAATGTTATTCTAACATTTTTAAAGAAATTCATTTTCATTTTTCTTGCTTTTTTAGCTATAAAACAACTTATTAAAAATTTATATTCAATATGTTTTTAACATATTACTTTCAGTAGATAATATAGCTAATCCATTTAATCTTTTTTATGACATTATTGATCTTAAATAACATTTTACTAATTTTAATTTTGAAAAGTTTCTTTCAACAAAAGCAACTATTATGAACAAGATTAATAATATTCTATAGGTAATGCATGCATTTGAAAAAAAATCTAAATTTTTTTATGTAATTTAGATTTCAATTGGAGCATTAGTTTTTATGTTTAAAATTTCTTTCAATACTTTTAATTTTGAAAATAAATCAAGTCCATTAATATTTAAATGTCTACCAAATCTAAAATATATTTTCAGGTTAAGACAAGTTTTTTTTTTTTTAGTCATCCTCTTTTAAAAATTTAGTATGTTTAAATCAAATGAAAAATCAAAAATATTTTTACATGCTCTAAATTATTCAAATTTAGTTTCAATAAAATAATAGTGTGATCCATTATATATTTAAAATACTCAAATTCAACATATTTTTAAACTAAATGAGTAATTTCATCATCATTATTTTTATCAAATTATTTTTTCCTGTGAATCACACGTCTTTCATGAAATATGGATTCTATTTTCATCTCATTAACGATTTCTACAGTTGAATTTATAGTAGATTTGAACCCATTATTTCTATAAAATTTTAATTAAATACTGAGTTTTTTAAAGTGTTTTATAGCTACATCAATATACATATCTTGAAATTGCAAGGTTTTACTAACTAAATTTACAATAAATAATATGTCATACCAAATATTCATTATAAGTAAGAATTTAAAATTTTCAATCTCATAATTTGCTAAACATACAATTTGATTTTTTTTATTTTATGGTCTTTACAAGTTGTTGCTAGTGGAACCAGAGCATCTCTTATCATTTGATTTTGAAATTTAATAGCTTTAATACGTTCGATTCTAGTTTCCTATTGAGTTTTAGACAAAGATTAAAATGAAAATTTGTATTCATTATCATGTAAAATTTTTATTTTTTAGGAGATGAGGCAAACAAAGAATACATGAATGGTAATACTCTAAAAAAGAAAATAATCCTAGGACATGAATTAATCACATTGTAGAAAACTATATTAAATTATGACAACCACATGGTGTAAAAAAAGCTCTAAGATTTATATCTAAAAATTTCTTTTGCACTCCATAATGTTTATCTTTCATATTTAATCCATTATCATAATTTTGTCTTCTTATATTATTAATATCAAGTTTATATCTTTCTAATACATTTACAAGTTAATTAAAAAGGCCTTATCAAGAAGTATCACTTGCTTTTGAAAAAAAAAACTCTAAAAAATACTTTTTAATTTTAATTGGATTTATAAAAATATCAACATATTTTAATGTAAGAGTCAATTTATTCTAGACAACATGGAGTCAATTTATTCTAGATAACATGCATTGGGAGTATAATGAAAAATATCAGAAAAATATTTCACTTCTTTAATTTTTTTTAATTATTATAACTTTGACTTTGGAAGCTAACAATTCTATTAATTCATTTTGTATGGTATAACTTAAGTAATGAGAATGAAGTTCACCATGTTGAATATGTTTAACATATTCTTACATTGTTGGATTGAATTCTACTATCATTTCAATCAAGCCTAGAAAGTTACCATTATTTTTCTCATATATCTTTTCCTTTATATCTTGAAAAGCAATATTATTTTTAGCAAAATTTTTAACAACCATAATAAGAATTTTTTCTAATGTTTTTTTTTTGTTTGTTAATATGTTCTTATATATGTTTATCAATAATTTTAATTTTTTGTAATCTTATTTCTAAATTGATCAAATTACTTATACTATTGATGTGTTTATGACTTATTTCATGACTTTTAATTTGACAACCTTAGTTTTTCCAATCTTTACATCCTTCATTCACTAATTGACTTATACTAGATGATTTATAATAAAAATAATTATAATCTATCTAAATATTTTGAATATAATAATCATCATCTATCATATTTTTCTTCATCTAATAATTTTTGCATGTAAAATAATGTAGACAAATGTCTACTATTTGCATCTTTAGGAAAATCAAACTCATTGTATCTAATTGAACATTTTTCTGCTACTAAATCTCTAAATTTTATATTAATATTTTTTACAATCTAACTCATTAGTCTTAATTTCTTGCAATCTTATTTCTAAACATGTTAGTGAGATATTTGTGGCTTATTTCATGAAATTTGATGATCTAAGTTTTTTTTAATTTTAACTTCCTTCATTCATTAGTTGGCTTATACTAAATTATGAATTAAATAATTTACAATAAAAAAAATACATTATCTTAATTTTTTGAACATACTAGCCATCATCTATCATGTTTTTATCTATTTGATAATTTTGTGTAAAATGATATAAAAAAAAGTGTCTATTATTTTATCTTTAGGAAAATCTTACTTATTGGGCATTTTTGTACTACTAAATCTCTAAATTTTATTTTAATCTTTTTCTATTATTTAGAATAAATGTTAAATTGAATATCTCTATAAATTGTAAACTTTTCTATAACATGTTCATTTTCTATTTGTTTTCATTAGAAGGAGAACTAATATCTTTTTATTTTTCAATCTCATTGATAGTATCTAATTTATTTTCAATCTCATTATTAGTATCTAATTCATTTTCAACTAAAGTTTTTCTTTCAAATGAACTTGATGTACTATATTTTTCATTGTTAATGAAACATTTGTCAAGTGCTCCATATTGTGATTTGATTAACATTTCAATTTTTTCCCTTAATTTTTAACATCCGCTTTCATATTTTTTATTAGACATAAGTTTACTAAAATCAAAGTAAAAAAAGCACAATTGAAAAATAATAAATCAATAACAAATACAAATAGGAAACAAAATTTCTACTTTTTATTATCAAATCAATGATTAATATAAAGTATGAATATAAACTAAAAAATGAGGTTGAAGAAATCTAAATACCCAATGATTTAAATATCTTTTTTTAAATGTAAATTAATAGAATAGATATTGAGAGAAGGTTGGTATCAAGGATGAGTAGTAAAGAAATAGAAAAAAGAGATAATGATTGATTGTACAAAAAAAGTATATTATTAAAACTAAAAAATTAGATTTTTTTGTAATAAAAAAGTTATTTTCTTTTCCTTAATTGAGGGGAAGCCTCCCCTCATTGGTTCTTTTTTTAAAATAGAAAAAGTCTTCTTTTGTGTATATCAAATTTTGAACAAAAAAGATATTGCATATGAAATTGAAAATGATATTTACATGTTTATTTAAAAAAGAATAACGTTTAGATAATTGATAACATTTCCTCATTTCTTTAAAAAAATAAAATATAGAACATTATTTTTTTTGATATAAAACACTCAATATTTTGGGATTTATGAGGCAACTGCTTCCGTTATCTCGAACATTCATTGATCTTGTTAATAAGATAAAACTATTTATATTAATAGATTAGAGATAAAATAATATTTTATCACGTATTTTCTAAAAGTTAGCAAGTGAAAGAGAATGAATCAAATACAATTTCAGTACATTTCTTAGCAAAAAAAATATACAAACTAAATAATGCAGAATTCAACTTTTCAAGATATAAGTTAGAAATGAGTAACTTCATATCAAATAAGCTCTACATATACTTTCTTCTAAAATCAATTAAATAAATAGCAGTATATAGTTTTAACAAATAAACACATACACCTTGTTAATTTTATTATTATTATTATTACTACTTCAAATTTTAGATAATATTTCATTTTAATTACTTTTTCTTCTTTTAAAATTCATCTTTTTTTCTTTCTTTTATACTTTTCTAAGTTTTTTCTTTATATAAAAATTTAATTACTATCAATAAATTTTTCAATTAAATTATATGATATATAAAAAATGTATTATTTATTCTTCATATAATTGAATATAAAAAATAATAAACTTTTATTTTAAATAAAAACATATGTTAAATACATTTATAATATATTAATTTATTAATAAATCCTTCCTACAGCTGGCTTAATGCATGATGATTTATAATTTTCGTCGCCTCATCTTGTTTACAAAACGAATTTGATAACGATTTGTTATGCTTAATCCATTACATTTTAATATATAAAATTCATTTTTAAATTGCAAAACCATTATGAACATCTATATTTTATTAGAATGAACTCCTTAAGGCTAAAAATATAAAGTAAAGAATAAATCCCTAGAGGTTTTTTAACATGTAGAAAAACAAAATTTTTAAGTTAATAATATAAAATTATTAGGAAAATATTTATAAATGAATTTCATAAGATTTTTTATTTACTAACAAAAATAATTAGACAATCGGGTATGCACCCAATATCATAACATTAAAAGTTCTTGGAGCCACAAGCTCCATCTCCGTCTTAGTAAAAACCAAAAATTGAAAGAAAATTTTTTCAGCAGGGGGACCAATTCCATCACATTAGAAATTCTACAAACAGAAACATAAAAATCTGGTCTCCTTCATCCATCCATGGTTTTAACAAAGTAGCAGGAACAGTAAATTCAACAAGAAACATTAAGAAATCACAAAAATTTTATCCAAATCCTCATGACCCATATAGAGATCTTTTATTTTTCAGGTGAAAATCATGGTATCAGGTATCAACTGGGAAGAAACATCAGCGGTAGAGGTTCTCGGATCTCAGGTTCTCTGCAATCTCAGTTTCCCAACGGTCCCCATTCTCAAGTAGCTTCTCTTTGTCATACAGAAGCTCCTGCAAAATATGCAAATTTTGAAAACATGCTTTTTCTATTGCAAAGTAAATTTAAGGATCACTCAAGTAACACTAAAAGAATGCTAATGTTCAAAGAAAACACTACAAACCTCATGTGTCTCTGTTGCAAATTCGAAGTTGGGTCCCTCAACTATTGCATCAACAGGGCACGCCTCTTGGCAAAATCCACAGTAGATGCATTTTGTCATGTCAATATCATACCTGCAGAATCAAAACTGATATGTGAGAAAGAGAGAGAGGGCATGGAATGAAGTGAGGACAAAAGTAGGCACCAAACCCCTCACCTAGTTGTCCTACGGCTTCCATCTTCGCGTTCCTCAGCCTCTATTGTGATTGCTTGTGCAGGACATATCTGGAACATAACCAAGCCCAATGAGAAACCCAATGCATACTGATACAACAGCCTAGGCAATACACAATGAAGGATAATAGCAGTCCACAGATAAATGGATGGTACAAAAGCAAAAGATAGTACTTTCATGACTAAAATGGGAGTTGAATCTTAAAAGACGCACAGGATAAAACACAACTTGAACAGACCTTTTGTATAATTAATGCTGCCCCATTTTGGATCAGTGCCCATCATAGGGTGCAGCAGTCCATGTAGCTTCAATACGGTAAACAGTTAAAGGGTGGAAAAACTGTGATACGTTTGAGCCACATACAACTAGAAATGCAAATGAGGAGAACAAAAAATAAGAACAAACATGCACACAAAAGTTTACAGCTCATTAACAACATCAGCATTTGCAGAAAAATTCAACCATATGTGAGTGCAGAAAATCTAAATTATGACCATCATCTTAAAGGTTTCCTGAATTGTGAAGTATTTGTACAAAACTAAAATTTATGATAGGATAAGCATGATTGATTTCTCAAAGTCTGAGGTGATTCAACAATATTTCACTTCATATGAACCTGGAGCAAAGTTTAACAAAGTCCAACATAGACTGATTGAACTAGGACCTGATGTAACATAAGAACAATCGGCATATTTGTATGTTTTAATTTCTGAAAGTGTTTGTCAAATCTAATTTAAACTAAGTGCACTCAATTTCAATTCTTACAGCTTCACACAATTTGCAGGCAATGCAACGTTCCTCTCCAGTAGGATATCGTCGGAGGGCATGCTCACCCCGAAATCGGGGGCTCAAAGGACCCTTCTCAAATGGGTAATTGATCTACAAAACAGAAGATCTTGGTCTTATCGTGATGAACTGATATCATGCCACAACAATCCAGACAGCAAGTGGGAAGGCTTACAGTGACTTTTTTTTCAAAGAAATACTTGAGCGTTAAGCTCAAACCACGAACCATTTCAGTAAGAAATAGTGTGTTTATGCTTCGCTCAAAAACTGCAAGTAATAAAAAGCATCAGGAACTACTCATCATATGGCTGAGGAAATGAAGTTGAACCAAATACAAAGCATGTGCTTCAAAGAAAAAGGTATTACCAGAACTCCAATCCTTGGATATCTCCTTTGCAAGCTGCTCTCTTTCTTCATCATCTGCAGCTTGTAAATGTGAACAAAATACATGAACCACAAATAACTGAATACAGCATACAACTCATTGACAGTGAATTGGCATCAAGCTTGGTAGTATTTCCAATTGTTGCATTACTTTTTCACAATCATTTTTATTCACTCTAATCTCCAAGGAAAATTTTTTGTAAATCCTAAAGACCACCCATTCTCTATTCTAATAATAAGGACATGGACATATTGACATTTCATAATATAGAAAGCTTAAATATGAACAAGATAACAGCACAGTTGTGACTAATTTTCATCTTAGGTGGTCTGTCAGAGATATAGTATATCCATTCCATTTGATATGATTATTCTTAGCAATAGAATACAATCATTTCTGCTACAACCTTCCATAATTTATTTTATGGTCCAAGCAATTGCCCAAGCCTCTCACCACTAAAGCAAGGGAAAGTGAGATACAAAAAGAGAATGATTTTTAGCTGAAAGATGTACAAACTCGATAGAGCGAAGCAAACCTTTTTTGGTGGAATATAAGTGTGCACTAGAGCGTAGAGCATATTGCTGTGAGCCTTCCAATACTTGTCCAGATACAGCCTAAACACATTAAGTATTTAAAAACTATATAAAATTAAGCTGTTAACAAGGATTAGAAAACGCAGCACAAGCATCATTATAAAAATGCAATAGAATAGCAGTAGAAATCATCGAGTTTTCATGATGAACTCACAACCTTGGAAAAACAGTATCATTTGCAATTGCATTATGCGACTACATTAACACATTTAACTTCATAAAGGAAGCATGAAAGCTGTAAAAACAAAACTTATTTAACAGCAAACATCCTTTGAGAACGCACATAACCCAGTAAGAGAATGTTGGAATCTCACCATTTCATCATACGCCACCTTCTCATTGCCCCCACGGTTACCTTAAAGCTTTACTTATTTATCTATTTAGTTAAACTTGTGAACTGCAAATTTTAGAAAATGAAATTTGGCTAACTATGAGGGCCTAAGTACAATATTGGCTCCACGCACAAAGAACCCACTTTATGGTATAGTCACATAGTGGCACCTAAAGTTGCAGCAGCTTACTGAAACCATAAAAGTCAAAAATAGAAATAAAACAAAAGAACAACTTCATTTCCTATATCTAAGAATAACCAGAAATTCATCCTAATCAACAAGGTATTTGATTAAAAGTCACGGGGGGCTCTAATTAAAAGCGACAAGAAATTAAAAGAAAATGATCAAAATTCATTTGGAATGGGGAAAGGATTTCAAATCTACCAAACAATCCAGAGCACTAGAAATCACATAATCATGTAGATAAACAGGACATGGGCGCATTAGCGTCGACTTGCAGATAGCAAATTGCTTCAGAATCAAACAAATACAGATTCCACCACAAACTACACTTTATCGGAAACTAGAATTAGTAGACGGGAAGAGAACAAAACAGTTCTCACAACATGGCGAGTGCGAAATGCGGAGAGAGACTTTCGAGCTAAGATCGCTGCCATTGGTCTCACAGTAGCGAATACGATTCGGAATTTCTTCCTCTTCGCGTCAGATTTGATACAGAAACGAGACACCGCCTGATAAATTGGCGATTTTTTTTTTTTTTTTTTAAAGCTGCCATTTGCATTTCTAACAGAACGCTGCGTTTTTTGAAACGACGTCGTTTTATGTTTCAAAACCCGGCTCCTAGGGTTTAAGTCATCCTTGTTAATGTTATTATTGTTAGATCTTCGACCTGTCATTCGCACACAGAAATGGCATCGTTTTGCAGATCAGCTCTAACGGCAGGCTCCAGGTGTATGGCGGCTCGGTCCAGAACGGTAACTCAGAAATCAATTCCCTCTCCTTTCTCTTCGCCGCCCACTCGAGCCATTCTCGCCGCTTCAAGGTACAATTCTCGTTCTCTCCTCCCCCCCCATAACGAAATTTTAATTTAATTTTGGTCTTTAAAAAAATGATAATTAAGTAATGAAAATGTTTCAATATACTGTATTTGTTGGGTGTGATGTATTATAGAGTTGTATCGGTTATGGGGAGCGCGGAGTCAATGATGCCTCTGCACACTACAATTGCCAATGCTCGACTCAAATCCAGCATTGCTATCGATTCCTCTTGCTGGAGCTGGCTTTCTCAAGGTATTTCTTTCTTTCACTTTTTTTAAAATCATTCTACAATATATGTTTACTTGTTTCTGTTATTTTGATTGTCATTATGAACTTATATACCATTTGGATATTGGAATTCGTTTCCATACAGTATCATGACTATGAAATTTAATTATATCTTTGGAAATGAAACCCAAGTAATATGAATTAGAGAACAGGAAATAAATAAGAGCAAAAATTGACTTACTTTTCTTGGAATTTACTGACCTTTTTCTACGCTATCTATTCTTGATACTTAGATTCAACAGAAATGAACTACTCGTGATCTGTTTTTTGTTTGCTACATTGGAATGTAATATAACTTGTTTATCAGTCTACCTAATGTTTTAGTATCACACATTCATGGATTTTCATTTACTATTCGTCCTGCCATGGTGGTCGCTTCTGACTTTTTTCTTCTACTACATGCAATAGGGCTTGCAACACCTTTGTGACAGGCTGCTGGATCCATGTTTGATGATAAAGGAAAATAAATCCTTTCTGAGTCTTGATTTTGGTTTCTCATAGCATGCACCAGTTGCAAACTTGTTTGATCAAATGCTGTTATTTACCTTTTCTCTGTTATAATTTCTTTCCCCCTACTTTCACCATATGCAGAGTGAGAGTGGATTATATAGATTTGTCATTGATTTCTACTGGTTTATTGGGTTATTGGAGTTATATAAGTCTCTTTTACTTACCATTTACAAGGATGTAAAAAGTATTTTGTTCACAAATTTAACTACTTAATTCTAGAGTATGCATCAACAGCTTTAGGTGCAATAACAATCAGAAGCCATCCTCCAATCATAATATTCTTCATCAGGTATTCTAGTTTTAGTCTTCAAGTTTTACTGCTGATTCTTTTTGAAGAGAGGAGATAGAAGATGTGTGAAATTGTAATCATTGAATTTGAGCATGTACATGATTTTAAAACTCAAATTTATTTATTGGTATAGTAGATAATTTGGATGTGTGCATGGACTTTGAAGTCCAATGCTGATCAGAATTTTGGTGAACAGATGAAAAATGTGTGGAGCATCTAACATGATATCTTTATTCCAAATGCTTTAGATTAATTGAGAAGTTCCCTTACTCCTTAGCCCATTAACTCATATTGGTGACATTTTAGTGAAATTTAGTATCAAGGTCTTTTTTACACTATTTCTTATGTTTTAGTTCTCTACTTTTCAATGTTTTTGCTGGCATCAAATTTCTACGAAACTAAAAGTCTATATCTAAGTGTTGCCTATGAATTATTGGCAGTGTAGGAATGATCTAGAACTTAGGCATCCTCAAATGGTTTGTTCATAACTTGTTGAGGTTATGGTGTTCAAAAACATTGTTCAAGTTATTAGATGAATGTAGAAACTGATGTTGGTGGCAATGATACTTGTTCCTTTTGTTTGGTTTCTATGATGAGTTTTTACTGCCACTTTCCCTTCAGAATTTTCCTTCATTAACTTGTAGTCTTCTATTTCACCTTCCTTTTTCAATATGTTTTTACTCAACCGAACTTTTCATTCTCTCCAGTGACTGATTTTCTTCCTTGTTTCTTTTTTTTAACTGTTGTTCCTAGATTTTGCAGTTCCGCGGTGACAAAGATTTTGGTCCTTCCAAACCAAATGGCTTGCTTTTGAGCAGTCTTTCTTCCCCTTTCGCTGATTCCTCTACCTCTTTGCCATTTGATTTCAACTAATGGCTATTTGCTCGACGAGGATCCATTGTTACTATTGGTAGTGAACAGTGTATCCTTTTTTTTTCCTCAAGGTAGAAAACTTTTGATCTTCAAATTCAGTCATTAACTTGCAGACTCAGTTTGTTATCACCAGTTGCTGTATTGTTCATATTTCATTTTCTGAAGTTGACAACTTGATAGGTATGATTTGCAAAAAGATGCAAAAATAAGTGGAAATTATGATGATCTTGATTTGTAAAAAGACGCAAAAACAATAATTGGAAATTATGACGATCTTGATTTGTAAAAAGACGCAAAAACAATAAGTGGAAATTATGACGATCTCGATTTGTAAAAAGACCCATAAACAGTAGGATCTATGGTAAGTTGAAGCATGCATCATCTGTTAATGTCCAAATTTTGCCTCGAGTGAACCCTGGGAAATGGATTCTCTCACCTTGTAATTTGTTTTGTTACAAAATTACTTGCAACTGTTATTTCAGAGCCATAGTTTTTCTTAATAGCTCATTGAGGAATTTTTTTGTAAGTTTAACAAATTTATTAGTTTTGTACAGTTTCTTTTCGCACTAAATAATACGCATCAGTATGGTAATGATGGATCTATAAAATAGTACGGCATGCATTTAGGATTTAAGGAATTGAAGAATCAGGATGATGTTCCTCATTGTATGTCTTCAATTTCATCCACCCATTCCTTATTGGAAGTGTACGATTAAGAAGGGAACTCTTATTACATTTGATACAGGGTTTCTACTTTTTGGAAGATTTGTAGTATAATATTCACTTACTATTGTGTAGGAATGAATTAAGAGTTCATTATCACACATCAAAGACCTTTCACCTGTACGCATCCTGCAGAAAGCTGGAATCGACTTGTACTATAATGTTAGTAGAAGCGTAGAACCATGGTCTTGTTATGTGCTTTGAGAGTCTTTTTGTCGATTCCTTTACAGCTGAAGGGTTTTCTTATTCCTAAGCTGCATCACCTCATATGTTATGTGTTCACCAGGCTTGATGAAGGCAAATTAGGCTTGGAATCTCCAGTTGTCATTGAGTTTGTTAAAGTCTCTCTCATGATAGGTTAATGAAATTCAGGTTAGCGTCTAGTGAGTAGTCTCTCCATTGACCTTTTTCCACTCAGGGGCAAATCTTCTTTACCGTTAAGGCTTTGTGTGGTCAGTTATAAGGAACTAACACAGCAAGTATAAATTTAGACCAATTATGATATTTTGGGATCCTTAAAATGAATTGATAGTTCAATTGTAGGAATACGATGGCCCAGCAGAAGTACTGCCCGCCAAACATTTGCAGTCACGAGTCAATCTTTTTTTCTCCTTAGTATTGAAGTTCAAATAATCGCAGTTGTTTCTACTCTTAACATTTATGTTTGAAGTTGTAAGAAGTAACCACAACTTCAACGATTCTATTCCTCATGCGACAGTGGAATCTTTATAGGTTTCTGTTGTTTCAAAATCCCAACTGAAAAACAAGTAAATTCATCGAGGAAATGTAGAAATGGTATGGGTTGGCTGGTGCATTGTCATTTGATGGCTATCGGCGAAATTATGTAGCACGACGAGGGTTGGTTTTGTGCGATTCCATATCATTATCGTTCGCTTCAATGCAAAATAGTATTATCTTAATTTTTGTTTCCTAGTGATCTTTTCAACCATAATCAAATATGAAGACTTTAATCTGAATTTTGGTCTCCTTTACAAAAATTTAGAATGTACAGAAAAATATGAAGCATGTAATGATTCTGTTCGACTTACCTTTTCTTTTTATAATTCAATTTAACTATAATTTAAATATTATCATGAGAAAACATTTCTTAATCTTAATTAAAAGCATAAATGATTGAATATAAAACAATAAAATTTCGAAAAAAAATTACATATGAAAAAACATATTTAGAGTCTTTAGCAATCAAAACAAAGAATTACTACTTTTTACTTCTTATGAAAACCTCTTTATCACATTTTTTTCTATAAAGATTCATTTTCTTTGAAATATAACATTGGGTCCGTTCAATTCAGTGGGTGCAATTAAAAGTTGGCCAAGTGTTCTTTAAAAAATAACATATGGGAATGATTGCTAAAATATCTTACTGAATATTAAAAACACGAAATGCAAATGAAATTATTGGGAAAGTTATTTAAAATTATGTTTACCCATATGAGTATTTTTATTATTCAAATTTTACTGAATTTAATTCCAAATAAGTAGATTTTAGATATCATATATCTTCTATATTGTATTTCGAGCTCAATTCTCTTTTAATCAATATATATTTTATTTTATTTTTCAAAAAAGATCTAAATTTATCTCTTTTCCTAACATTAAAAAAAAAAATACCCTTGTTGACATGGTACAATAACTTGAAAACAAGATTAAAAAACTTCCTCTGCTATAATCCTACCTACTGATTGAAAAACAAATTATCATAAAGAGGAAGGTACTCTTCCTACTAAACTAACCTCCAAAGTTTACGTTCTTAATATAGTAGTTTGTTGAAATCAATGGGTAAGCATAAATTGAGACCATATCTTATCTAATCTTACTTCCTCCATGATAACTTTACTTTATATTTTGTTTTATTTTATATGAATATGTGATTTTTTTTTCTTAATAATAAATTACTAGCAAAGGAACAAATCTCTTCAAATCATGTCACCATCCAATGAGGATAATAACAAGAAAAACACAAATTTTATAACATATTAGAAAATGATAATGCTACATGTTAAATAATATAAAATGCAATCAAATCGTGCCTATTAAGAAATAAATTATAAACATTATTTAAATTTAGAAGAGTTCCATGAATAATGCATTATCAACGATAAACTTATGTGATGAGATGTGTTAGGTGCTACATTTATTTACAAAAGATCTTCCCACCTGTGAGTTCCAATCTCCATAGATTAAAACTCAAGCTTTAATGTTTTTGTTTTTTACGATTAATCAAAATATTATACTTTTTTTTCATGATATAATTTATAATTAATCTCTTATAATAGCCTCCACAAAAATAATTTGATGACTTTTTTGTATATTTTAATTCAATCTATAGAATTAATGCTTTAAAAAAAATACATTAAAATTAATATGAATAATATATTTATTAAAAATTAATTTTAATTAAATACGGAAATAAATTTGAAGATATTTTGATCTTTAAAAGGACAAGGAAACGATTTTCAATTGCGTTGGCCTTGTGAACCTGCGCGAATAATGCCCTTGTGGACTGAGATTTCAAGAATATCAAAAATACAAATTCCTCAAAAAAAGGAAATCAAAATACTGATTGACCCCACTTCTCCAATCTCCAAAATAATAATAGTACCGTGAAGAAACCAACTGTGTGAATGATTGACCAATATTGTAACTTGGGTTCTTCTTCCTTAAATTTGATCAAATCCTAAATCAAAATTAAAGACAACCTCGTTTTGATTCTGCAATTTGAGGAATTGGGTTGTATTTTTTTTTTTTAAACTACAAATCAAGCAGAATTCAGGATTGTTCATGGAACTTGTGGGCTTGGATTGTGCTCTAATTTTATTTGATTGGACAAGTTGGTGATTATTTGCATGGCTAGGATTAATTGATTTTTCTCCACAAACCTCTCTCCTGTGTTATTGAAGGAGACACAACAGATCACTCAACCTCAGCAGAGGCCTCAAATATTGGATTGTGGAGTCCCAATAAGACGCACAAATACTGGGTTTTGTGGTGAGTTTTTATGGGTATAAAAGAAGCGATCTTTTTTTGTTCGTTTCATTTCATTGATTGACAGAGGGAGAGCATAATATCTGTACATATGACACGTGTAATTTGTCTTGTATCACCACAATTTTGTTGGGATATGTGAGGTTTTGATTGTGTACCTTTTGTTGCTTTGATTTTAATCCAAAAAAAGTTCTAATCTTTGGTTGAATCTATACATGGAATTCAGCTTGATTTCTCTGGTTTAATAATCGGTATTACTTCTTTGTTGCTAATGTTTCATTTCATCTGTTTATGTTTGTTGTTTGGTATGAGAAGTAGTTGAGTTTGATCGATGTCCTTCTTATTCACAATTAGGTGTAAATTAGTTTGATAAAGAGAGCATTTTTGTTTTCAGTGTTAGCTATCAATAATTTTGTTTTGGTTTTAAAATTTAGTGCTATCATTCCTATTATGAGGGACTGTCTGTCATTTATCGGGTGCCTCCAACGGTTAGATATTTGTTCTTTTCTTCAGTTCGTTTTCTCATCTTCTTATCACTTTATCTTTGTGTTTCTGGTTCTGCTATTATAGTTGTTTCCTTCTTAGCTGTCTCTTTCCTGACCTGTTTTCTGTTTGTTTCTCTGATTTCCTCTATGATTTCTGTCGTTTTGTTCAAGACCTCTTCATTTATTATTTAGTTTATCTTCCTATCTTTGCAATTTCAATGGAATTAAGTGTAACATTTCTTTCCTTTGTGCTTGTTATAGTGTAGATAGATTATGTTGCTTGATTCAATTATTTTGACTAGTTGGATAGAATCTTCTCTCTTTTCCATGTAAATTTCCTTTGTGAACTTGTTTAAAGTAGTTGGATTGAATTTTTTTCATCTTCCTCTTCTTGTTCTTCCTCTTTTTCTTGTTGTGTAGCCAGCAGGTTTGTGACTTCTAGCTCTTTGGCTTTTGAACGACCAACAAGAATGCTTGTGTGATTGTCAATTCACTTTATTGTCATGGCTACAGGTTTTTCATTACCAGTAACATTTAACTGGAATGGGTTCTATCAAGGTAGCAAATGAGTCAGGTGGAAAACTTCAATTGAGGAGGATTAATATCTATTGTGCCATGGAGAATTCCTATGAAATGTCTAATGGAAACGGGCTACTGGATAATGGCCATAGAGTTACAAGGCACACTCCTTATCAACCTAGCATTAGGGTATCATTACCTTGGCTTGATTTAAGAGTACTTTATGTTCGTGTTAGCAAATGTGAGATTGATGACTCAACTCCTGAGTACCTTACTGTAAATCACGTTCCATTACATCCTGATTCACTTCTTGAAGTAAATGGTATTAGAATTTCTATCAACTCTGATGGGTCATCAATCCTTCTTAGGAGGGATCGGTTAGATAAGAAGTCAGAAGAAGCTACATTTGTTAGCACTGATAGCATAAGGATTACTGGGAGTGTGAAGTTTGATGTTTTCGATAAGGATGTTCTCATTTTATCCGGTGTTCTTGAATTGTGTCATAGTAATAGTATTATGGGGGTATCAAGAAGCCATGGCCAGAAATGGAGCATGGTTTGCAAATCAAATGCAACTGTAGGCACTAGCTTCCTAAAAGCAAAACAATATATGGGTCCAGACTCTGCTTTGCCTACAATTGAGGTCTATGTTGCAGGATCCTTTTCAGACACTCCAATTATCTTAACTAAGACGTTGCAGCTCAGTTTTTGCAAGAAGCAGTTGAGGAAGGGTGGGTTAGATTCCATACCAGAATATGAGGAAACTGAAAGCCTGAATTATATCCCTTCCAAGATTCCTTTACAGGTGAGTCTAGATTAAATATTGGGCTGGCAGGCAAAATTAACTATTAGTATGCTTGGGATGTTTTGTTCTTCTGTTTCTTTAGTGATACACTGACCTTATCTTATGTTTAATCTCGATTCCGCATTGCAACCTAAAAAACTGCACTATAGTAGGGTTGCTTGACTGAAAAATCTGGTTATGTTCACTAGCAGAATGATATGGTTCCGGCTTATGCTCTTATACAATATTTATCTTTTCTCTCTATTGTCTTCTTGTTACATTAACTGTTACAATTTGACAGAGATTCATGATAACAATTATGTACAATCACTGTATAATTACAAAATTTTCCAATTAAGCTGATCTTTGTGAATGTTCCCCTTATGAGAGGATTTGATGTCTAGTTGAACACTTGTCTGTATTATATTAATTGTTGTGACATTAAATTGTGCTTTGTGATTGAAACATGCTCCTTGTATAGGATGGAACCTGCTAAGCTAATGGACTAAGCAGTTTCCACGCTATTGGTACATGATAGAGAGATTCAAATGTTACCACAAATAGTTCACTGAAATTTCACTTTGGGTGTGATTTTGCTGTTTCTCTTCTGTCTGTTTATTGTTTTTAGCAAATGTGTAGATTTTTATATATAGGCATCAAAAGTTCTTGAAAAACTGCTGAATGTCGAGTGTTTATTTGACTTTCATTTAAGTTTCATCATAAATTGCCACAAGTATTCTGCTCTAAGCTTAGTTTTACTGCTGCAGTTCTCAGAATACTCAAATCACAAGCCAGAAAATCAAGAGTACAATGACTCGTACTTAGGACCTGAATACCAGGAAGGTGAAGATGGGGAACTCTCATGGTTCAATGCTGGTGTTAGAGTAGGTGTCGGCATTGGCCTAAGCATTTGTGTTGGAATTGGGATAGGTGTGGGTTTGCTGGTTCAAACCTACCAAGGCACCAAACGCAGTTTTAGAAGACGTCTGCTATAATTACATATTTTCCGGGTCTCATTATAGTATCATCATGTGTTGTCTTGCATTTTGATGGAATGTTCTAATTGGTCATCACATAATTGCATCTAGATTGCAAGTAACAGTGTATAAATTCTTGCGACTGCTGGTTTAAGTCTTTCATCCGAAATAAATATCGCAGGAGTGAGAACTCCACAGCTATTTCTATGCATGATCTGATCATCCATGTCTTGTACCAATCATGTAGATAGTGTAACTTGTTTTCCGTTTCCTATGGGGGGTGGAGTAATTTGATTTTGTTTTGTTGTTGTAAGTGTTAATGGCGATGAAATTTTGTTAAACAAAATGAGATTTCCAAATCCTTTCAACATGTCAATGCTCCGGCATTAGCACTTGCACGGTTTGTGTGATTAAATACTTTTAGGTACCAGTTGATGTTACCATTATTGTTTATGTAGTTCCCACTATCACTATCATGGAATTTTAGCAAACAAGAACATGTGGGAAACCAGAAAGGGAACTTCATCCTGATTGCTTCCTTCCTTTGTTTTCCTCAACCCTCCACCACCACATAATCTCTTGCCTTGGCGAAGGGTGATTAGATAAAAGGTCTTAACACCTAGGTAAAAACAGCGACCAACCACTGCTTTTCAAGTTTTCTTTTCTCAGATGAATTTGAACCAGCTTTGGCCAGATAAATCATCCTAATTCACGAGTTGCACGAAACATACCCCACGTCCTTCAACTATTCACAAGTAAAAGCAATCCAAATTACAATTAGGGCCATAATCATAAAAAATAAGGTAATGTTTGGTAAAATGCAACAAGATGTAATCAAATATAATCAAATACAAACTCAATGAACTATTAAACTAAAATTTCTTTTAATTATATTATATTAAATTACATTGCATCATACCAAACATTATCTAAGTATATATGTGCACTGTGTACACTATAATTCTACATGAATCATTGCCTCAAAAAAAAAAAAGAGAAAAAAATATAACAATGCCGTGCCTTTGATAGTAGAACGAGCATCTGCATCTTAAACCATGTCCAATAATCTACTTTCAATATCAAGAAAAGCAAATCATATCAATAATCATTTTGAGAACCGTAACGAGATGAGAAGAGCTCCTGAGTGAAAACTGGAATAAACCACATATATCAAATTCCATGGGCAGCCATATGATGAAACTTATCATGATATAAGAAAAAAATAAAAAATATAAAAACAAGGCCTGTACACCCCCCCCCAAAAAAAAAGGAAAAGTAACTGGAGTACAGAGTAAGCATTACGGTATTCCAATGCAGATAATGGATTATATACAGAGTCGAGTGTGAATTATGCAATAATACAAACATCAGAAGAATATGCACAATATTTGACAAGAAAATCTAGAACCCCCATTGAGAAGTTGAAATAGGCAACAGCTCACCTCTAAAGACAGCTCATCTTTCTAATAAAGATTCCCTTGTGGGGGTTGCATAGCACGACGGAACCAGGTGTTGAATGCAGTGACCAAATGAGGGCAATCTTCGACATTTCGAGTTGAGAAGCTGAGGCACTGCTGCAACAATTCTTGTGCATCTGACATGGGCAGTGTAGAGATAATTCTTAGAAATGTCTCTTCCAGATCTAGGTATAAAGATTTATGACTTGGTGACATTGGCGATACATTGTCTTTGCACACAGTCAGAACAGGAAGCCAATCCTTTACAAGCTTCATCCTTACCTGCAAGCAAGTACTCAAATTTAACAAATGCCATACTCATTGTGGATGTTTAAAAGGAAAAATAGTTCATTTAAGCTATGTGTCGAAGTAGCCTTCAGCTAGTCAAAATTGTCGATATAGACCCTTCTTTTAACTGTAATACCTTAAGTGTAAATGTAAAAATGCATTGGTCTTCAGGCCTTTTGAGGACCAATAGGCTCCGACTTTTCCATTTAAACCACAAAGTTCAGATTTAGAAGAGATCATGTTCCACATCAGAACAACTATGATCAAACAGTCAACAGATGCTGATTCCCTCTTCGAAAGAGATGGACACCACTGTGTGATTCTTACGTGGATGATTGACCATTAATTTTGCTAGCTTTCTTTGAAGGAATAGAATAAGCCTTCTAAAATTAAAACGCTATCCTCTTAAAATAAAGCGACTAGTTCAGCCTTTCAGTTAGGCTCCTGAAGCTAGCATTACACACTGTACGTGCAAAAGTCTCGGTCAATGCACAACTTGAAGAACACACGAGAAAAGAAAATGAAGGATCTATATCACTAAGGAGAGAAGACTTCATTTCTTTTCATTCTTCCTTATTTATTATTTTATAATTTTTTCAAGGAAGGAGAAAGAAAACTTATTAAAAGTGAGAACTTTGTCAGAATCTGCATTCCAAAGTTGAACTCATTATTTTGCTGAAGAATGCACTCTCACTATGTTCAAAACTTAAATTTTTTTTTTTTAAAAAAAAAATCTCCAATACTCAAGTTGTTTAATGAACCGTACAGTTTTTCAATTTTCAGATATCTTCCTTCGCCTTTTTTCCTTCCCATCTGACCTCTCTTTCGCATACATCAAATTGATTTTATTCGCCTGATTATACAGTTATACTTTTGAACTTCCAGTCTCGATGCTGTTTTTCTATTCTTCCACCAAAGTGGATGCTGGTTTTCAAATGCTGAAAAAGATTGTTTCCTCACTGGTGTGCAGTAAGTGGCTAAAAACTAGTAATTATAGCCTAAATGCCTAATCACTAGAAACAGAGTTTAAATTTGTAAGTGGCAATCCAAAAAAGAGTTTTAACATATTTAATGAATCTTGACAAATGAATATTCATTAAATTTGAAGTAAGACAAAAATAAATTCATCTATCAGCCTTGAGGCGCACATATATCTGTACCTTGTGTTGAAACTTGATAATTAATTGAAGTATTCATAATCCTCGTCAGAGACACTTTAATACCACAGCAAAGAACAACTTAATCCAAAATTTGAAAATTGTACGTGAAAGTCCATAATATGAGCTCTAGTCTCTCTAGATTCTAGCACAAGAGACATATATGATCACAACTATCATGATCCATGATTACATCATAACAGCTGCACAGTTCGTATGAGAGGGAATTACTTCATGCACAAAGTGCATAGTTGTTTACTGCCAACATACGCTCACATTTGTAAAGAGCCTTCCTTTCATCATTACAATTTACAAGCAGGGAAAAAAATATCTATTTATCTCTAATCAACTCTCAAAATTCAATTATATGCAATTATGATTGACTTAAAAAAATCTGTTCTTAAGTTACTTATTCTTGAACAAATGCTTAGTTACCCATGCTTCATTGATGTCAGCATATTTTTGCAATGTTATTATGACAATTTATTGATCAAACAAATACTTCCACAAAAACCCATACTCGAAACTAAATACTAACATTATTTCCTTTCAAGGCAATATAAATTCATAAACAACATCAATCACAATCAATTATCAAGGAAGCAATTTTCGAGCAAATACACAAACAACAAACAATACCTGTCTAGCAGCCAAAATAGAACCAGAAGCAACAGCATTAGCAAGCTTATAAGTACACCTCAGCACAACAGCAGGAAGCCCAGGAACAATATTCCTCCAAGCATCATCCCTAAACGCACGCTGCAAATTAGCTGTAAAACCCGGCTGCTCACCCCACTCCTTCACCGCACTATCCGCCACCTTAAGCTCAATCATCCTCTCCACAAGCCACAACAAATGCTTTCCATTCGTCAACGCCGTATGCAAATTCAACCTCTGTATTGCCTCGGTCTCATTATGATCCCCTCCTCCTCTAAAATCCGGACTCGAATACTCTTCTAATGACTCCTTCACCACCTTCAAACTCTCCTCAAACGTCCTGTCCAACACTCTCCTCGCAGACTCCCTCGACGAGAATTCTCTCAACAGCTTCGCCACAAACGCCTTCACGAACGCTGTGTTTGGATGGTTGTGAATCGCACATAATATTAGCCCGTGCAGCATTTCCTCGCACGTGCCATCCTTCTCCACGGGTGAAACCCTGGCTAAAAGCTCCTCGGATTCCTCCTCGCGTAAAAACGGAATTAAACTCAACACGCGTTTCTCTTCCTCTTCTGTCCACGGTACGGCCTCGAGGAATTTAACGCAACACGTTACACATTCCTCGAATAGTAACTCTAGTGCGACAGGTAAAATATCTAACGCTGCGGTCACGGAGTTTATTACCGCGGTAAAATCGTCCGTGTAGAGGAGTTCCAGGACGGTTAAATGGACGTCGATGGAGGATTGCGTCAGTTGGACCCCTAATGTGAGAGACATTAATTTATTGGTACTCGAGTCGGGGGTTTCGGGTTGCCAGCGGTCGGATAGGAGAGCGGAGAAATATTTGGCGCGGCGGAGAATATGGGAGTGAAGGTAGATCTCGACGTCCACGTCGGATTGCTTGTTGAGGGAAGGGAGTGGATCGTCGGTGTCGGGGAAGGGACCTGTGGAGTCCAGGAATAGGTGGAGGATGACATCAGCTGTGGTTGGATCGTTGAATGACGTGGCCATGGTGGATGAGGATGGAAGGAATGAGTGGGAGAATGTGCGGCGGATCTTTTGGGAGGTTTCATTAATAGATTTCTCGGAGAGGGAATCGATTGCTCCGGCGGCAGAGGAGATTCGCGTCGAAGAGTGGCGATGGTGATAGTGGTGGATCACGCGCTGTCGCTTTTTGGTGTTTGATGGTGGCACCATTTTTTGGCGGAAGCCGGTGATTTGGGGGGGGAGGGAAGAAGAGCAGTTTTTGTTAAGGTGATAATATCTGTGGATAGATGGCTTCGTGCTATTGGCGAGGAGGGGAAGAGTCTCTGGGTTTGTGATGGTAAGATCGCCCTTACAGGTTTTACCATGGACTGCTTTCTTAGCCAAATAACCGATCACAATCACAGTAGAAAGGAAACTGAACCAACTAGAAGGTGACCGTATGGTAAGACACAATGAGTATGCCACATCTTAAAATTGCTGTTTTTGGTCCTAATATCATTTTTACTCAAAGTCGATAAGGCTCCGCGTTTCAAAGTTGGATCTGTTTAGACGGGTGGATTGTGAGTGATGGATTCTATGCAAGAGCAATTTTTTTTTGCTTGGGTTGGGGGGTGGGAAGGGGAAGGTGCAACTAGGGGGGTGAGTAAAAATACGATCGAATGGAAAAAATCGATCTAATCGAATTGATTTAATTTAATTTTTTAATAAAATCAGTTTGTTTAATTATAATTTTAAAAAAATCAGTTTTTAATTTTTGATTCGGTTTTTTAGATAAAAAATAAAAAAAATCGAATTAACCGAAATAATAAATAAATCAAACTAATTTGAATCGAACTAGATTTAAAATATATGTAATTTAATTGAAACAAATCAAACCGAACTAAATTTTTATAAGATCAGTTTGATTTAATTTATAGACACATAAATTTCGATTTGATCGGTTTAATTAATTCGGTTTTTTCAAAAAATTCGATTCGGTTCCACTATAAATATAAAAAAATTTAGTTTATTAAAATTTAGTAAAAAATCGAATCAAACCGACCGAACTGACTATTTGCTGACCCTAACGTGCAACGGCCAACTTAAATATTTTGGCTCATTATAGGATAATTTTCCTTTTAAATTTCGTTTAAAATAAATTATATGAAATAAAATAATGAAATGTCCATTGCCATCTTGGTGGACCGGTAATAATAAAAAGAGATAAATGAGATTTATAAAAAATTTTATTGTTAATATATTTTTTATATTTAATAATAAATAGTATAAATAAATAAATAATATGTATTATTTAAATTTTATTGTAATACGTTTATCAAAAACACCAAAAAATATGTTGATTGAAAAATATTTTTTCATATAAACTATTTTTTATGAAATAACTGAAACCTAAATTTATTAATTATTTTTTGTTAAATTATTATTTATTTTATTTCAATTCTTAAATGAATAAAATTGAAAATATAAAATTTATTTTATATTAGTTCTTAAAAAATTAAATTTTAATTTTAAATAAATTGAAATAATCAAATATTCATACTGGTATTGACTTGAATCTAACTGTTTCAAAATAACTGAAGAATCGAACTAAATAATCATGAATTATATGAACCGAATTAAATAAAAAATTTGAGGCAATACCGATTATTTAAAATCTTCAAAATTTCATTTCAGTTTGGAAAATTTATAAATTTTTAATTTGGACCCAACTATACTTGCCTCTAGTTAACGACTCAATCGGGACGAATTGAGGTTATTGAAATCAATTAAGTTAGTTGGAAATTTGTGTTTTATATCGAATAATTATAATGATAAATTTTAAATAAATTTAATATTTTTATTTTTATTAAATGATTAATTATTATTTTATTATCAAGAAAATAAAATAAATTTATTAAAATTTATAATTATATACAAAAATATTTGTAATAAAAAAATTATTTATTGAATACGTGCAAACATAGTTTGATGTGAAATACACCATGTAAGAATAAGAGTCTCAAATTATATACCCTTAATCTCTTATTATGGTAAAAGCTATTGAAAGGGAAAAGTCACTCTTGTTAGGCAATCCACATTGCAGTTTTGGCCGATTTGACCTTTCGCGATTTTAAAAAAAATTATTTATTGTTTCATATTTTTAGTCTTATATGAAAATTTTAAAATAAAATATATTAAATTTGAATGAAGTAATTATCGATAATTAATCAAATAAATAATACTAATTAGCATTTTATAATAAAAAATATTAGATAATTACAATATAGATATATATGTGTGAGAGAATTATAACAAAAGATTTTTTATTGATTCATACTTTCAATTTTATATACTATAGTCTTAAGAGAAATTTTGTTAAAATTAAACGAAGTAATTGCTGATAATCTATTACAATATCGTTAGTCTTTATATATTTAGAATTTTGAACAATTAATGAAATTAATTTAAATATTATCTTTCTATTTAAAATTTTTATTTTTGAGATTTTTAATTTTATATTTAAAAATTTACCTTTTAGATTTTAATTTTTTTATATATTTTTTTTGTTATATAATATTAAATTTCTATATAAAATTTTTACTATTTAGATTTTTAATTTCTTATTTAGAAGGTCTTTTTAGATGACAATTAATTTTTCTAATTTCCTATTTAAATTTTTTTATATGATATTTTTTTACAATATAATATAAAAAATGACATATTACTATATTATACACAATTATTTGACAAATGACAAGTAACTGTCCAAAACTAATTATGAGACTGAAATAAATAATATAATGATATACATTAAATATTATATAAAATATGAAAATTAATAGTTTTTGTAATACAACTAATAAATATATTAAATAATATTAGGTTTAATAGATCATATAAAATTATAATAAATTAATAAATATTAATACAGTATACTTCTTTAAATATAGTTATAGTTTTTAAATTTAAAATATTTTCTAAAAATAATTTAAAATATCATAAACTAATATTTTTATACAATTATATAAATAATGAAATAAAATTTAGCTCACAATAAATTTATTGATATTTAAAAATAAAAAAGCACATATTAACTAATTTTCCATGATTTGAAATTTTAAAATTCTATCTTGATAAAGTTAAAAAAAAAAAAAGATAAATTTTAAAATATTGTTTGAAAAATAGCACTTACTTTGTTATTAAAAATTATTATATTACATTAGTTCAAAGAATTATAAAAGAAATGTATTTTTATAATATTTGAAATTGTGTAATAAATTCGGGTTCAAATTCTACACTCCACGAGACAATAATTTCTATTGGCAATCTGGTTGATTAATTGAGTTTAATCAAGACTAATGTGTTGTGATGTTTGGGTTTCGAACCCAAAATTTTAATCAATGTGTTTATATACTATCCAACCAACTTAATAATTATGTGTTTTGATAAAATAATTAGACCTCTTTAAAGAAATTCATATTCACGAAGCAATAGTACTTTATACAACGATTCAACAAGAAATCAAAATAAAAGATACAAAGCATTATTAATACTTAATTAAGAATCCATATTGATCCTGCAAACTAAACCATTTTAAATTAAATTCTTCATAAAAACCACAAATTTATTAACATTAACTCTAACCTCTCACAATGGTGATTTTTTAATAATATTAAACAGTAACTCTAACCATTAACTTAATAAAGAACTCCATATTCATCTTGCAATCCATCTCTTTTGTCACCACCGGCATCAAAATCATCATCACAATTACACCATTCTATGCCCCTACTTATAAATTTTAGCCCATTCCACAAATTAACTCATGAAAAAGAGGAAGAAGAAGGGAATGACAGTCGTTAGATTTATATTTTGATATTTCTTTTGATTCGATAAGATATAACTCTCTTGTAGCATCAATGGCATCAAATCAAACTTCGACTCTACTTTTTTTATTAAATTTTATTCTTTATAAATCGAAATAGAAAACCAAATAGTAATAACTTTGAGTCCAATTTAGATGATGATAAGGTTAATTGTTGATTCGATTTATCGTTTTTTTTTTAATAATCATTCTCAATTTACAACAATATCTCTCTTTCATCTTATCATTCTTCTTTTTTTTTTTTTTTGAAATCAACTAGAATTTGTGGAAAATTTTTGTTCATGTAGTCTTTTCCTTCATGCTTTTGGGGAAAAAAAAACTCAGGTTATGATTTTTTTTTTTTCTTTTTTTTGGGTAAAAAAAAAAAGCCTTGAAATTGTTAGTGGGTGTGGATTGGGAGTGGACACAAGTGGTAGCGGAAGATGGAAAATGTTGGCTTAAAATTAGGAGAATTTTAGGAATAAAGAAAAAGGTTTATGGATTTTTTATTTTTATTAATTGAACAATAGAAAAAACATAAAAAGAAGTAATTAAAAGACTATTTCGAATATCCAAGAAGATTTTAGTTATTTCTCAAAAATAAAAGGATGAAATTATAAATTATGTCAAAATTGAGAGATAAAATAATAATTTTTCTTCTATTGAAGGAAGTTTGTGGCAGCGCCATTATGAGTAGCTGCTTCAAAAACTAAAAAGGGCGGCCTATATACAAGCTTCTGAAGTCATAACATGGACCCATATGAATCCGTGTCCAAGATATATTATGGGTCCGACACCAATGCAGACCTATTTCACTTAAAAATAGTCCATTAGTCACGGCCACGTATTTCCTAAACTTGTGTCCAGGATAAATTATGGATCTGACACTAATGTGTACCGTTTCGCTTAAAAATAATCCCCTCGTCACACATATGACTCCTACTAAAAAAAGGCTAATTTTTTTAAAATCCAATCTCCTCATAATCGCACATCTAGAGACATTAATTTACTGTATTAATTACTCATCTTCATTCCCAATTTTATGTCATTCTTTAGCTACTATTTTTTACGACTTTACTGTCATTAATAAACATTACTTTGACTTTGAAAGCAATAATAGTTATTTCATTAGTATACAAATCTCATTATATATATAACAAGTAAGTTTTCAATTTTTCTTTTTTTTTTTTTTTTTCCAATCCCAAAATTTTGTTTACAATTTTTAGGTTTTTTAACTGAATAATCTTACCATATTAAAAATCTCGTAATCTTTAACAACTTACAGTAACATCATTCAGTATTTACAGTAACACCATCTTCCTCTTGTCATTATTCAACAGTATTTACAATAATACCATTAATACTAACTTGATACTAGTATACTGATGCTACAGAAAAAAATATTTGTTACCAGTTTATTCTTATCTAATATCAATAATTGCAAAAAGTAAAATAGTTTTTTTTTTACTCATTAAATAACTTTTTTAAAAAAAATTATTTCTTATTGTTGATACACATTACTAATGGTAAAAACACGGATCCATTTATATATTAAAATAGGTACATTAGTATTTCAATGGAGGTACATTATTTTTTGCATATTGTATATCAATGTATCTACAATTTAATAACAATGTACCTATAACTCAACAAAAATGTACTTGTCTTAAAAAAAAAAAAAACATAATGATTTGATTGCAGAAGTTAAGATAATAACAAGGTATACTGCAAACAAACTATAGGTATGTTAATAATAATAAAGAGGTACATATACCTTTATCAACAAAAGAGTATATAAAATAAAATATATTAAAATTCATACAAAACAAAACTAATGACAACAAACAAAAAATACATATATAATAACTAAAAAAAGAAATACAAAATTATAAACTCAAAAAAATAATAATAACAAAATTGAAAATCAGTCAGGTACATTGATAACATTAAGGAGTCACATTGCAAACAAACTATAAGTAACGAAGTACATTAATAAAAATATATATTTGTATCAACAAAAGAGTCAAAAAATAAAATATATTAAAATTCCTACAAAAAACTAATGATAACAACCAAAAATCTATAAATAATAACCAAAAAAAGAAACACAAAATTATAGACTCAAAAATTTAATAATAAACAAAATCTGAAAATCAACTAAGTACATTAATAATAGTAAACCAATATATTGAAAATAACCTACAAGTACATTCATAATAATCATAAGGTACATTAATAAAATACATAAATGTATCAACAAAAGAATGAGGATTCTCAACTCCATGAATTGAGATCATCTCTAAATCACCGTTTTCCATGTTGTCAGCCATTAATAATTGTATCACTAGTAGAAAATTTTCTCACTAAAGACAAACAAAAACAATGCAAATCTTTCAATGTCAAAAAAAAAAAAAAGGTCACAAATAATAACAAAAATCACAAACAAAAAATTATATATGAAAAAATTAGAACAATAACTTAAATCAACACATATTCTAAGAAAATCGATCATGAATACCAATTGCTAAATTTTTCTTTATAGAAAATCTCTGAAGCTTTCCATTATAGAAAATGCAATTGAAAGGAAACTTTTAAAACAAAAAATTTATAACTCAAACTCAAAAGGAAACTTTGAGAACCAAAAAATAACATCTAAAAAAACTTAACGCATTTGTTTTCTTTCCATAAATCAAGTAAAACAGTTATTTACAAATTAAAAGCACGCACGTGCGCCTAGCAATCAAACTAAATAAAAAAACAATAAAATAACGTTGTATTAAATATGTATCAACAAAAGAATGAGGATTCCTAACTCTATGAACTGATATCATCTCTAAACCACTGTTTTTCATGTTATCATTTATTAATAATTCTATCACTAGTAGAAAAATTTTTCATAAAAAACAAACAAAAACAATGCAAATCTTTCAATGTAAAAAAAAAAAAGTCACAAATAACAACAAAAATCACGAACAAAAAATTATATATGAAAAAATTAGAAAAAAAACTTAAATAAGCATATATTATGAGAAAATTGATCACGAATACCAACTGCTAACATTTCCATTATATAAAAGATTTTGAAGCTTTCCATTACGGAAAATGCAATTAAAAAGAAAACTTCTAAAACAAAAAATTTGCAGATCAAACTCAAAAACTCAAAAGAAAACTTTGAAAATCAAAAAATTGCATCTAAAAAAATTTAATGTTTATTTTTTCTTTCCAACCAAGTAAAGTCGTTATTTACAAATTAAAACCACACACATGCGCTTAGCAATCAAACTAAATAAAAATGCAATAAAATAATATCGTATTAACACATGGGTCCATGATGCATTGGGTGTAGGATATAAATTGTGGTCATGTTTTTTACAAAACCCAAGCTATTCAACTTATATATCAATCAATGTTTTTTCTTTTTAAAATATTTAATTCTGATTGCATGCGACCTCATGAACAATAGAACATGCAACCTCACCAACAATGCTATTAAACCAAGAATTTAGAAGGAAAATATAATTTTTCTTTATGATTTGGTTCAAATGATGATTAATAAACTATGTAACATCGAAATGGAAATACGAAGAAATTGAAAAACAAAAAACATTTCACAAAAAAATGACATCTTATAAAATATAATAAAAAATATGAAAAAAAATACAGAGTTTTTAAAACGCCGAAAATGTGATTAAATTGGAGTTCTTATGCAACATAGTCAATACCAGGGTATAGTCAATACCAGGGGGAAACAAGTCTCTTCCATTTTTGCCGTTCTCTTCAGAGTGAACGTCTCAACTAGACAGTAAAGCAAGTGACATAAAGGTTAGTACACACCACTCTGTACATAATAATAATGATAACGAGTTGGTTAGTTTTTGTATAAAGTAAGCAATCATGGCATATCAAGTGCATTGTCCCTTGAATGGTTGATGATGATGATGGCCTTCCTTATATTCTATAGCACCCCAACAATGCCATGACTTAAGGGTCATCAATTTGCTAGTTGAAACAAAATCAAAAAAATTACGTCCGCAAAAGGTGTATCCCAATGTCTCTCAAATGAGAAGCAGCCAGCAAAGGTCTATGAGCGCGGTATGGTCTGGGTCTCAAAATCAAGTACAGTTTCGGGTAATACCAAGGTAAGAAATAAGAATCCTCTTTTGCGGTTGAACGGCATTAATTAACTTTCTATTTGTTACTCGTTTGTCTCTTCATCTCTGTAATTATGAAATGATTAAGTACCTTCTGGTTTAAATTCAATATATCCGTTATAAATCTCTGTGTTTTTTCTCTGAGAAATCCGTTAGATATCTTGAAAGAAGAATGCTTAATCATGGTAATTGTCTTTTTGATCTGGGTCAAATGGGTGCGCTTTTTGAGACATTTCTCTTTTGGGTTGTATCCGCAGTTATAACCAATTGTAAAATGCACAAAAGATTTAAATAATATAAATTTATTAGTAAATTAAGACACTAATTGCATTTAAAGTTAATATAAATAAATTTAAGAGATAAATTTAAGATAAAATAATTATAGATTTTACAATAAATTATCATATAAATTGATCTTAAATATTTTAAAACTTAATATTAATTATATTCTTGTCAATAGAAAAAATTATGATGATGAATGAATGTATCAAAATTTCTATTACTTAATCTGCTAAGTGAAAATTTTAAACTTATCAAGTTAAGTGATTTTTTTGAAATTAATTATTTAATAGAAAAATATTTATTAAACACACTTAAAATATTAAATTTTTTTTACAAATATTATCAAATATTTTTTAAAAATAAGTGACAAATATTTCAATTTTAAATATTTAATATAATTGTCAAACAATACTGTCATTCATGATACTAGTGGTTGATCCTAATATTAGAAACTAGTAATTGAACGTATCATTGGTTTTTTTATTTTATTTTTAAATAAATTGGGTTTAGTAATAAGTAAAAGCTTTGTATGAAAAGGCCAAATTTTTTAAACCACTAATTGCAAATTGTAGTGTAAAATTTTTTTTATAGAATAATTAAGAAAATTATTATCTTATTTTTTATTTTAGATATAAAAATATTTAAAAAAATTGTTAAATTAATATTGTTTAAATTATTTTAAATTTTTATAATTTAATTTAGATAAATAATTAATTTTTATTTCTCTTACGATACTTTTCTTTCATTGTATATATTTTATTTTTTTATATATTTTCTTTTTAATTAGTTATTTTTTATATTTTTTTAATTAATTAATATAATACAATAATAATAGTATAAAGTTGTTAGTCACTTATTTATTAATATTAATTTAACAAATAATAAATGTCCATCATAAATAATTTTTATGATGAACTTGATAAATGATAAACACTCATCATTTCAATCAATAAAATTTAATTCAATTGATATGTATATCAATAAGTTGTCATTTCAAATGCTACTCTCATTAAATTCATACAAAATTCATTTATAATTATAATTGTTAAAATTTAAATAAATAATTTATTTCCTATAAATTCAAATAAAATACATAAATCAATTAAACTTGACTATTTAAAATAAAATCAAATTATTTCATATTGTTAAAAATTATTTTACAACTAATGAGTATCATATTAAAAAATAATTAACTTATATTTATCTAAGTATCGAAATACAAACTAAACAATATTTTCTCAATTCCAAAATAGATGTCACTTTAGAAAGAAATTTTTGTTTTATAATATTTGACGTTTTACAATTATCTATGAACATTAATTAATTTTTTTCAATTCTACTATTTATCTCTTTCATAATAATTATTTCTTTTTAATATGCATAATAATTTGTTGGACTATGATAGTTAATCCTAAGTTTAGAACCTCTTTTGATTTTGACAAAGGAGATTGATCATTACTAATATTTTTATTAAGTGTTGATTTTGCAGAAATATAAGTTTCTCTAGTTAAGTTGGAAGAAAATCTTTTTAACTCCAAAGTGTCTCGCAACCGCAATCAAGGATTCGCGACCGCGACTTTTGA
>CATIWR010416317.1:0-12263 GCA_949677035.1 Omphalea diandra
GATATGGAGTTAAAGATCAAAAGCTATTTGGTTGGCAAAAGGCAATCACAACACAAAATTCTTCCACATGCAAGCTTTAAAGAGGAGGAGAAGAAATTCAATTTTTAGGATTCCTGATCAGGAGGGTACTTGGGTAGAGGGAAAGAGTGGGGTAGTGACTTTGTTTAGAGACTATATTGTGGTATTTTAAAAGGGTCAAACTCTATCTCTTATGATCCAGTAATTGATTTTGTTACTTGTCAATTGAATGATGATATGATATAATCTCTATAACTTCCTTTCATTAGTGATGCGGTTCTTGATGCTTTAAAACAAATGCATCCTTGTAAGTCACCTAACCCTAATGGTATTATTCTTAATTTTAGAAAATGGTGTCGTGCCTAAAGTTCTTAATCACAATTTTATTACTTGGATTACTAAAATTAAGTGTTTTAAGCCTATGAAATAGTTGTCCTATTAGTTTGTGTAATGTAGTGCATAAGCTTATGTCAAAAGTCCTAGCTAATAGATTAAAAGTTACCCTTCCTGAATTGATCAATGGAGCTCAAAGTGCTTTTGTCCCGGCTAGGCCTATTATTGATAATGCAATTATTGCTTTTGAGTTATTTTATTCCATGAAGCATAGGATGAAAGGGAAAAAATGGCCTTTTTGGTTTTAAGCTTGACATGAGTAAGGCTTATGATAGAGTGGAATGGGCCTATATTGAGAAAGTAATGCATAAAATGGATTTTCCAACTCATTTTGTTCGTCTAATTATCCTTGTTGATCTACTATCTTTTTCCTTTTTTTTTTTTTTATTAATGAAGTTCCTAATTGCTTTTTAAAACTTAACAGGGATCTTCATCAAGGAGATCCTATTTCTCCATAGTTGTTTATGCTCTATGCATAACGAGTTTGTTCTTTGTTGACTAGAGCTTACGCTGCAATACTTGCGGAAACTATATCTATAAAGGCACAAAGTTCAATTCCCGTAAGGAAGACGTTATTGGCGAGGTTTGATTTCTTGATTTTTGTGTTGGTGACGATGAGATTAGATTTTCTTTTTGTTAAATTAATTGGTGATTTTTTTTTTTTTGGTGCAGACATATTTGGGGATTCAAATTTTTAGGTTTTACTTCAAATGCACGAAGTGCTCTGCTGAGCTTACTATGAAGACTGATCCTCAAAATTTTGATTATGTGGCTGAGAGCGGCGCTACCAGAAATTTTGAACCTTGGCGTGCTGAGGATGAGGTTTGTTGTGTTTTTTTGCTTTCTCTAATGTTGTATTTGGTTAGGGTTTTTGTTTTTTTTTTTTCAATTTTATGTTTGTGAATTTATTTGATCGTACAGGCGGTTGACAAGGAGAAACGAAAAGAGATGCTGAGGAGATGGGTGATGCAATGAAATCCTTGGAGAATCGGACATTGGATTCCAAGAGAGAGATGGACATTTTAGCTGCACTTGATGAAATGAAGTCTATGAAGGTATCTGGGATTTATCTATTTCCATAGTTCGGGATATGGGGGAATGATGCCATGCTTTTCCTTTCTTGTGTAGCCGAAGTAACTAATGCAGTTTTTCTTGGTTTTGTAGTCAAGACATGCGACTGTCAGTGTAGATGCCATGCTTGAGGCCTTGCAGCGCACAGATGCGGAAAAGGTTAAGTTGGCTGCCTATATTATTTAATTTCATGTACATTTTTTATACACTTATATATGGTAACATGTTCAAGATTGAAATTTGACTCTCTTAATTCTATCATGAGATTAATTGGGTCGTATCTATTATTAGTGCTTTTTTCTTAATTATAAACATAGGATTACCTTATGACATGATCTGCATATGAAAGAAGCGAATTAGCATTTTTACATCCTAAAATTTAATTTTTGAATTTCTCATATTACTTGTGCTGTTAATGAGCTTGTTTTGTGTTTAAACCTTAGAATGTATACAGATTCTAGGATGGTCAGTTTAACTTTTCACAGTCCTAAAACTGGCCCCTTGCTAATTTCTAGTCATACATAATTAATTGAATTTATTCATCTGCTTTTAGATCCATTACTATTTTAAAATACCATGTTGTTTTAATGTAAAATTTGCCAAAGTTTTTGAGAGAATATGCTGTCTATTTTACTTGACATGATAAAATCATTTTGCACTTCAGCATCCCGAACTTAAAAATTGATTACTACTGATTAGTGGGGCATAGTGCTTAATTTTTATGATTATTTTCCTTTTTATTTTGCAAGTTGTATGCTGTTATTCTGACTCCATTGATGGATTTTATGCTGACAGGAGAAGAAGTTAGAAGAAGAAGATGAAGCACTCATAAAATCTATATTTGAAGTTAGTACGATGTTTTTTTCCTTCCCATTTCACCTTTCCCTTCTTTATTACTTTTCTTGGATGACTGTTCCCGGCATGGTTTTCTTTGTTTTTAAATTTTATAGCGGAGGCCAGAAGAGGTGGTTCAAAGGATTTCTGATGAAGATTTTGATGATGATGATGACACCAATCAGCCCTCAACCAGCGAAGGGCAAATGTCCAATGATAATCCAAAGGTATGATAATCCTGTAATATGGGTTTTCCTTTTTGTTGACTACATTCTGGATATATAATATTTTATTGCTCAAAATTAAGTGAAAACTTTTCCTTTGTTATCTCTTCTCTCTCTTTCTCCTTTTATTTTATCTTTGGATAACTAGAAGTTAGAGAAAGCTGGAATGCTTGTTCATTGAAGTGACCAAGAGTGCGTTTTTTTGTTTTTTTTTTAGTCCATAAATATTAAATAATGAGTAGAGCTAAGGCAGAGAAGAAGATATTGAGGGCAGAGTTTTGGTAGAGAGCAGAGAAAGAATTTGGGTGATTGCCTTTTATGATCAATGTTTCATCAAAACTATTATTCAATATGCTTTGAGTTTCCTATGTATTTGCATTAGGAATTCTGTTAATAACCAAATTAAAAGAATAGTTTAAAAGATTCTGTTAATAAGCCCAATTAGTTGTATATTCAGATGTTGCTAATGCTTATTGGCTATTGAGTATTCCTACCTTGTATTGAGTATTCCTACCTTGTAAGGATTGTTTGATTGTTCACTTGATATAGTCTTAAAGAATGTAAAATTATTTTTTGTCCCGTAGAATTACCATTGTTATTGTTGTTGAAGTATGAGGAGCATTTTTGTAGTTTTTGAGAACCTTACGAGACCAATTGATGTAGCAGTAGAACATCTCAGAAGAGTCTTTGAAGTGAATAAAAGTAGAATTTATAACTAATAAAGATATTTGGAGGGGAAAGGCAAGGTTTGATGGCTGAAATGTGCAGGTCTTAAAACTTGGCTGTACTTGAAAGTAAAGAGAAGGAAAATTGAGTTAAAGACTAGTATTATCGGGAAGCTTGTAGATAGCATCAATGCTTTTTGTTTTTCTGAAACCACATAATAAATTTGCTAACTTATGCATTCAGTTACATACAATGCAGAAGAGAAAGATTTCTGATGAACTCCCAAGCAAACCGACAGATTCATTAACAAAGGCCAATGCTTTAGATAGCTCAGACAACAGAGGTATGTTATCCATTTGTCTTTCTCCCTTGAAATTTTTTACTGCAAATAAATACTATGGTAAAATTAGAGTAATGGAGGGGGTATATACATGGGTGGACATGCACATGGGCATATAGGTGTGAGGCTGATGTAATATTGTTTTTAGTTTCTTGGCTGTAATTTTAGTTACAGAATAAAATGTGGTTATATTATAGGTTAACGCCCATTATGTGAAGGGCTTACAATGAATAAAATGTGGCCATATTATAGGGTACTGCCTATCATGTAAAGGGCTTGCAATAAAAAGAAATTCAACATTTTGGGTTTGATTTCCATTATGGCCAACCCGTAATTTCTGTCAATTCTGTGCATAACGTTTAATATTTGTGTCAATTGTAGCCAAACCTGATCAAATTAGGAGTTTTGGCCCATCCCCTTTCAAGTCCGACCATAATTAAATCACAGCATGTATTTTAAGCTAGACAAAAATTGTGGCTAGACATGGAAAAATATGTGCCAAAATTCTTGAATTGCAGACATGGCATATATTTTAATCATAAAATTTTTACAAAAAGCATATAGTAAAGGAAGGGAGAGGTATAGATAGAAGGCACAATGAAAAATTCATAACTTTTGTTAAATTTAAGAATTAGTAAAAACTTATTTATTTATTGTGAGAGCTTACACATAAATGTTATATTATAGGGTAACATGAAAACATTTTTGAGCAAAATGTCTACCATGTCCTCGATTAGGAATTTTGGCATATCCTTTTTCAAGTCTGACCATAACTGATACCAGCATTGAAGATTATGTAATTGACACAAATTAGAACATTGATCACAATTTCAAATTGGACTAAAAGTGTGGATTGTTTAGCGTGGAATTGTGATTAGGAAAAAATTTGTTATGATAAATATTTCTTTCCCTAATGTGAAGATTTTCAAGAGTGATTAATTCTAAAAGTGAAGAATAGTTGTGCATTGAAGCTAGGAATTTCTAGGTTTTTCCATTTTAGAAACGAAGAATATTTGTGCGGTAAACAGAGACTTGTAATTCTTGGGGATTATTTGATCACCTTCAAAACCATGAGATAGATAAGATTATCCAATTTATGCTAGATTCATGCCTATGATACTTTAGACTTTGGTGGTATTTGGTAAACTGAAAATTAAGTGCTGAAAATTTAAGAGTTAAATTTTAAATACTGAATGATTTAAATGATGAAATTTTTTAATTGTATAGTTGTTTGGTGTGAACTGAAAATTAATAGTTGAATCTAATTAATCTATTTGATAATTATAATTATTGAATAGATATTAAATGGATTTTGTTTTTAAAGGAGAGGTTGTTGAGTTGTTAAGGGAATATAGGTCATATTAATAAAAATATTTTAGAATTTTTGGATTAGCCCGTTAATTGATAATTTTAAATTAAAAATTTTGACTTATTATTTTAAGAGAATTTTAACTGAACTGAATATTTTTTGTAATGAATAAATAAAGTTATCAAACAATTTAGAAAAAATAGGTACTTAAAATTTTAATTGTAAGTGTTGAGTTGTGTTATCAAACAACCCTTTAGTCTCCAAAACTTGTCAGCTCTGTGTTGGTAATTTATAGTGCATTTTAAGAAGATGTACTTTATGCTGAAGGAAAATATTGAATATAATGCAATAAGAAAAAGACTGATGTGGTGGTTCAGAACTTGTACAATTCAACTCATTTCAACTAAATGATTGTGATTAGTTACTAACTCCGAACTTTTTAGAAGCTCTCTATTGCTTATGCAATTTTGGTTCCTTTTTTTATTTTTCCCCTCTACTTGAATGCTGTTATCTCTGTTGCTTCTAACAGTAGGTGTTGCTCATTTTTAGACCGTCTTACACAACATTCGTAATTATCTTCAATTGGTGTCAGTTATCGTCTTAGGAAGTTGTCTGTTCCTTGTTTTCATTTGCTGTGGTGTCATGTATCCTATTTTAACTGCAGTAAGTTGGATTTATGTTTCTGTAATCCATTTGATTATCTTTTTCTAGAGTGCACATGGTATCTATATAAAAGCAGCTGAAATGTTTCACTGCTATGTTTTAAGGTCTGATTTATTTAGAAGCATGCAATATTCCAAAATAATAATGAATACAAAGACCAAGAATATCCTCAGCAATTAGAAAAACCCTTTTTATTTTTGAGCTGGAAAATAAACCTTCATTCCTAGCAATCTACATGATAATTATTGTGAAATTTGTTCTGCTAAAAAATTGTGGGTTACTATTATGTAGTTCTGAGCAGTTGTCTGAATGTACTGAAATTTATATTGCTTGGTTGATAGCAGAAAATTCCAGTGCTTCAGGGACTCAAGATGATGCTAAACCCATGTTCTTATCTCCAATGGTCCAGATTGCTGTCATTAAGAAATTAGTTGTGACTTCTGATGGTAACAAGCAGCCTATAGCTCAAGACAATAACCTAGTGGAAAGAGACATGAGTGCTGGACTACAATCATTATTCCAGAACTATGATAGTGATACTGATTAGTTGGTGAACTGTATAGCAACTCTGTTTCCTTTGCCATGAATGTTTTCTTCTTCTTCTTGTGTTCTCAATGTATCAATAATTTTGTATGGGCCATGATTGAATGATGATCAGTGGAGAAGTTACAAAAGCTCGTAGCTATTCCTAAATGTACTGACATACATAAGACAGACATTTATTTACTCTGAAATGCAATGGTTTATATTCAGTTAAAAGTGGTTATCGACTTGATTTAAACTGTAAGATTAATGAGGAGAAATTTCTACGTGGGGAATATTCAGGTGGGGATGTTCAAGTTTGGGCCCTTCTGGGAAATGTTGGTGTTCCTCCCAAGAGGTTAAAAATCTTCTCTGGCAATTTAGCTGTCTTGCCCTTCTAGTTGCTGTCAATTTACAAAAGCAGGTTCTATATACCAGATGTTTTTGCAGTAATGATGGGAGGAAACAGTTGGGCACGCCATTAAAGATTCCCTATTGGTCATCAGGGTCGAGCATGGATGCAAGATCATGGCTTTTCTCCATAAATAGCTCCAGCAGAAGTCTCCTGGAATTTCCATGCCTGGTGATCTAGTCAATTTGGTGTAGCTGGAGCTTTAAATGTTACCAGAATAAAACGTGGGCTCCTCTGGAGGTCCTGAAAATTGTCAGAAGAATGCATGTTGACTTCAGTTCTGTCAATGTTTGTCAGGGCATGTTTTATGCTCGAGTAAATATTGGATTGCTTCGCATGAAGGCTGCGTTAAATTGAATGGAGATGCTACGATTCGATAGGGGGTTGGAACTGGGTTGAGGGTGGTGGCCAGGGAATGGAATGGTGAAGTTGTCATTTCGGCTTGCAACCTGATTAGATATCTGTACGATTCCGAGGTTCCAGAGACCCAAGCCCCCGACTTTGGTTTTACAAAAGCACTGGAGCAAGGGGTCATCAGCATTCAAATAAAGTCTGATTGCTTACAAGTGTTGCAGGCAGTCAATGCGTGCTTTGTTTCTGGAAGTTACGCGGATCTTTTTGCTAAAGAAGCTAAGCAAACGTTGTCGAAGTACAGCTACTCTTCTTTGACCCGGCTGCCAAGAGAGACAAATAAGATTGCCCATCAATTGGCTTCTTTAGCCTTTTCTTTTGATAATGAGTGGGGGCTCCAACCGAGTTGAATTTATACTACTTCAAGTTTGATTTATTTATTAAGCATAAAATTTAAATTTGAGTTGGTACATTTATTAAAGGAGTTGAACCGTGTTAAATACCAGTATGTTTATATATGATTCACAAGGCTAATCAAGTTTAAATTTTTTAAATAATATTAAAATAAAATTAAAATTTTTCATAAAGATACTAAAATTGCAATATTTATTTTATATATTTTAATATATTAAATAAGATTTATTTTTAATCATTTATATAATAAAATATATAATATTAAGTATTGCTTTTATAATTATGAATTATAAAAATTTCAAAATATGAATAATTAAATTAGGGGTATAAACATATCAAGAGAACTTGCGAACTACTTGAGATTGAATTGAGAAATACTCGAAATTGATTTGAGATTAATTAAGCCGAGCTCAAACTCGAGATACTCGAGTAATCGAGCAAGTCGAATTTAAGTATAAAAAATATTCAGACTCAAGTGGAGTCTAATCGAGTTTAGACATATTTACAATATTATTTAATCTAGTTTAATCGATTAATGTATACACAAGTTTATTTGAACTAAATTTTCAATTTTATAGAATTCACAAAAAAATTTATATAAATAAATGAGCTAATTGAGTCCAGTTTAAGCATTCGAGTACTCTACTAAGCTCGAGTTTAAAAATTGAAACTCGATTAACCTCGAACTCGAGTTTGACAGGATTCGATTCAACTTGATTTGATTACACCCCTAAATTGAATTTAAATAAACTATTTAGAAATCTAAATGAGGTGAATAAACTCATAAATAAATATTGTTAACATAACTAAGCTATTTAAAAGAGTATTTTTTAGTTTATAATCAAGTCTACTAAGTGAGCTCATTATGAACTTATAAATGAGTTAAATGAACTAAACACATTGTTGTTAGACTTATTTTTATTAAAGGAGATTGAAAATTAAACTTGAGAATCATTTGTTTACTATGTGAAAAGTACAAATGAAATTTTTTTGAGCTAATCTTTTGAATTGTTCACATGAGTACTTAGTTGATGTGCAACATTAATAATAAGTAAATTTTTATAATCATTTCTCAATCTGTTTATTTATTTGTTTAAGACATTTGTGTTCTTTCTTTTGCGTAATGGAAATATCAACTTTTCTCCCAAAAAAAAAAATTGCACTATTTCATAAGACAAACTTCGTCTAAAACGTATTTAGAGTTCTAGATCCCATATATACACCTACTTGTGACCCCCAATTATGCATGTTGAATCCACTTCTTTGCCAAACTCTTTCTTCATTCCATGATGATAAAGCAAGATTTCTGTCCAAAATGCTCTTTAATATTTGTCCAATTATAGAATTGCATTATCTTAGACCTATCGTTGCCTCAAGGATCGCGTTCGTTCCTACTCATTGCCACCTATGAGCTCCTCACTCTCTATGAATTAAGCTAATCACCATGTGCAAGTGCCTCGCATGGTAGGACCTCATTTAGCTCTCCTTCGACATCATTGTTGGTTTTTGCATCTTTATTGTCAGTAACTTAGAAGCTCGTGATCATGTTAGTTTGGCCATATTTCTTTCTTATGCTATTTCTAGTCTCATTGCGTTGCTTTTTGGCATTCTTTTACACTAGATTTGCAATTGAAATTCCTGTTTCTAATGGATCTTTGTTCTTTTTTTTATGTCAAATTAGGTGACTTCATTGCTTTCTTTACTATTGGAAATATTATTTTGGAGGAAGTTAATGGTGTTGTGAGGTTAACAGTTCTTTGATATGAACTCTAAGTATATTAAACTTGAGATCCAATAACTTTACACTCAAAAAGTAACTTGTTAGAAAGCTAAATCAGGTTTAACCCAAGTTTGCGATCCAATATCAAACTTTGGAGGAAAATCTTAGAATAAAATATCCTCAAAGTAATTAGCTTTCAATGTATGTACATTGATTCAAGCAAGAATTGAACCAAGAAAAACACTCTTAAAGTAATTGCATTCTAAAAGATAACTTCTTATGTACATATGAAAATCGCTTTAAATAGTCATCAAAACTAAAGTTTCCTACATGAAAAAAGGGCTTAATTTCCTATTTTAAGTTGTATCTAAGTACGAATAAGGTTTTAGCTAAGTTTCCTAACTAAAAAGAAATTATAGCTTTTTGTTAATGAAAGATCACCTTTTTGTATGCCCATACAAAAGTTTGCATGGCCATGTTTTTATATTTGTGTGGCCATGACTTACTGGTAGAAGCTAATGTCAACAGTTTTCATGCCTTTTTTTTTTTTTTTGCACACCCATGTATTGTTTTTGCATAATGGTAGAATGTTTGATTCACCCAGATTACTTTTAAAATGGTTGTGCTTCTCTTTTTCATGCTAATATGCCTTCTTACACTTATGCCAATGTTACAAAGCTTTGATCATTGTCTCAAAGTCTAAGCTTGATGTTTGACTTCTCCTTGCATTCTTGAGTTATTTCAAGATCATTCCATAAGTCTTAAAACATTCCACTCAATGCATCTTTGAATTTCTTCATTTTTGTTTTTGTCATGGGGCCTCTAAATAGTTAAACATGATCTTTTCACTTGTGTGCATCCTATTTGCATAATTCCATCCTCCTTATGATGACTTGTCCATGAATCTTCATCATTTACATTAAAAGGAGAAAGAACAACTACATTAGAAGTTGCAGTTACATTATACTCACTTGGAAGATCTAATTTGTAGGCATTGTCATTGATCTTGTTAATGACTTAAAAGGAACCATCTCTTCTTGGATGAAGCTTTGATTTCCTTTGAGTTGGAAATCTTTTCTTTTACATGTGTACCCATACCCAATTACTAGGTTCGAATACTACTTGCCTTCTTACTTTATTTGTTTGGCTTGAACTTTGTTAATTCTTCTTTTCAATGTTCTTGCACACATCTTCATGTAATTTCTTCATTAAGTCTGCCTTATATTTCCCATCTAAGCTAGTTCTTTCATCTCAAGGTAGAGGAACTAAATCCAAAAGTGTTAGCAAGTTAAACCCATAAACAAGTTCAAAAGGTGAAAAATCAGTAGCAAAAGACATAACTCTATTATATGAAAATATAACAAATGGAATGCACTCTTATAAATTCTTTAAATTCTTTTGGATAATAGCATGCAATAAAGTTTTTAAAGTCCTATTCACAATTGTAGTTTGACCATTAGTTTATGGATGACAATTAATAAAAAATAGCAGTTCAATGCCTAATTTACACCGCAAAATTTATTAAAAATGACTTAGAAACTTTACATCCCTACCATAACAATAGTTTTTAGAATTCCATGCAAAAGCATTACTTCTTTAAAGAACAAATTTGCAATTTTAGTAGCATCATTAGTTTTATTACAACGTATAAAATGTGACATCTTTGAAAAGCTATCAACCACTATAAAAATAAAATTGCTCTCTTTTTGTGATCTAGGTAAACCTAAAATAAAATATATAGGAATATTAGTCTAAGGTTCACCAGGAATAGGCAAAGCAGTATATAAACCTTTATTTTTTAAAAAAATTAGATTTAGTTTGTTTGTACACAACACAACTATCACAAAATTTTTGCACACTTTCTCATTTTAGGCAAATAGAACTATTCATTTAAAGTGTCTAAAGTTTTTGTGATACCAAAATGTCTAATCAAACCACTCTTATAAGACTATTTTACAAGCAATTTTCTCATAGAACAAATAGGTGCCCATCCATTATATAGAACTTACCATATATAGCTTTCTTACATGCTTTTAAAAATGCTAGAAAAGTAAAAATTATCACCATAAAGAGATTTAATATGTCAAATTTAAATATTTGTGCATTTAAAGCATTAAGTAAAGTATACCTTCTTGAAAGTGCATTTGCCACTATGTTCTATTTACCTAACTTGTACTTAATCATATAAGAAAAAGTCTCAATAAATTTTTGCCATGTCTTTTATTCAACTTACCTTGTCTTGTTAAGAAATTCAAAGATTGATGAACGATATGAATAGCAAATTCTTGGGCCATAAATAGTGCTACCAATTTTCTAAAGCTCTAACCAAAATATAGAGCTCTTTATCATAAGTAGGATAATTCATTGAAGTGTCATGAAGCTTTTCAATAAAGTAATTGATTGAACTTTTCTCTTGCATAAGAATACCCCAGTACCTTAACTTGATGCATCATAATCAATTTCAAAAGCTTTAGCAGAGTCAGATAAAGTAAGAATAGGTGCCTTACAAAGCTTATCTTTTAATGAGTCAAGTACATCTTCTTATTTCTTTTTCCACTTAAAAGCATAATTCATTTTAATTACCTATATAAGAGGTGCAACTATGGTGCTAAAGTCTTTCATAAATCATCTATAAAAAATAGCCAATCTATAAAAACTTCTTACTTCAATTATTGATTTAGGAATAGGCTAATTCTTAATAACACTTACCTTTTTTTCATCAACTTTAACATTTTGATTATTCACCATGATACCTAAAAACACAATTTAATTAAAAAAAAACACTTTTTTAAGTTAGCATATAACTTTTTTTCTCAAAATATCAAGTACAACCTGTTGAACTAGGATAATCAATCCTAGGTTTAAAACCTCTTTTGATCTTGACAAAGTAGATTGATCATCACTAATATTTCAAATAAGTGTTGTTCTTGCAGAATTGAATCAATCTCTCAAGAAGAATTGAAGTTGATGAATTCCAAAGTAACATGTAAATCGCGACCGCAATCTAGGATTCGCGATCGCGACTCATGTTAAGACATGCTGAAAATCAAGCAGGCGAAATCGTAGAGCCATTCTCGGCTGTGATGGTTGGAAAGAAAAAAAGTCAGATTGACACAGATGAATTTGCGGTGGAAGTCTTGGTTGAGTCGCGACCGCGAATTTCAAAGAAATTTAAGAGGGAAGCAAGTTCACAACCACAGCTTGACAAGTGTCCCAGAAGACTGTTGCAAGTCAAAAATCGTAGAGACATCTTGTTGGTAGCTACCGCGATCCTTGTGGAAGAAAGTTAACCACTTTGGCAGATGGATTCTCAGCTCTATCACGGC
>CATIWR010416358.1:0-16454 GCA_949677035.1 Omphalea diandra
AATTCATGGTCAATAAATTATGACTGAATTTTATTATGACATTAAAAATTAATTTTATTTAATTAAATCACTAAATTTTATTTTTGTTCTAATGTAGTTTATGAACTAATTTTTTTGTGTAATTTTTTAGTTTTAAATTGATTTTGTGCTTTAGACTTGTTATTATAACTTATAAAAATATAAATTTAAAATTTCTTATAAACAAAAATTCAAAATAGTTTAACAATAAATCATCAGAAAAAAAATTAAAGTTTAATAATTAAATTGAATTAAATCAAAATTTAATGATTATATTATAATTTTAATTATAATTTAATGACTATTGAAATAGATGACCTCAAAATCATATTATTTCTTAATTCTTTGCCGTTTTGGACTGAAAAAACGAAAGATACCAATTTTGCATGAGTCCTATTTGGACATTTTTCACGTTTGACATCGGTCCGTTACATTGGACAACGTCGTCGTTTGATTGATAGCTTTGCATCTACGCTACGAATTCTTCCTGCCTATCCGACCGAACAATATCCCATTTTCCTCGACCTTCGAATTCTATCCAAAAGACAATTTTGTCCTTCTTCCAGATCCCTTACCTCACTTTCCTCGCTTTGCCAAAAGTTCGACTACCCGCTCTCTCCAACTGCCACCTCTCAAACCCCCCAAATCGAGCCGTAGACGTAGCGCGTGCTCCGCACAACCCTACCTCTCAAAGCAGGATATCAATCTCTTTGCATTAAAATGCGTGCAATTTATTTGATTAAAGTAATAAAATAATCAAAACCGTCCTAGTATTAATTATTTACTTAAATTTTTTTAAAAAAGATAAAAACAGAGGCCACTCTTTTTATTATATCTATATTCTGTGTCGACAATTACTCTCGCTCTCTTGTTCCCTGGCGACCCGAACGAGCGAACGAACGGCGGAAACAGTACGCTTAGACTCATATCTGATTTTAGGGTTTCTTTCTAATACTTCAGTTTCTTGATTCCGAAACCCTATTCGTTGGATCTGGTAGTTATTTGCTTTCTCTCTCTCTCTCTCTCTAATTTTTGTTTTTATCTGCTGATTGATTTTTATTCGAATTCACAGATCTTTATGGTTTGACAGATCGATTCTATCTTGTTTTATGTCAATCAAGAAAAGATTTTGATTATTATTTTTAGTCTTGTTAATTAATTGTTTGGAATTTGTGGATTTTGATGGGTGTTTTGTGTTGTTAGGATATGATTTGGTGACTGCTATTATTGATGGGTTTGATGAAAGTATTAATTTGGGGTTGTGAATATATGATTTAAATTAAATGATATGATGTGTGCGTGATCAACACAACCCTAGTCCAATTTTACTTGTTTGTTTTCCTGTTAGTCTTCTGGTTTTATGTGATTCTCATTAGGTTGATTATGGATTGATTGCATTTATTGCTATTGAGCTTTGTTTACTTTCTGTTGATGTGTTATGTGTACAGAGCGTGGCTAGGATAGCCTCTCTTTGTTGTTTGTATGTAGTATGTATTATATGTTTCCCCTTTTTGATAAGTTTAAGGATTCGTATGGCTCATCATGTCTTTCGTGAGTTGTATGACGTTTCGTTTTACTTGGGTTATTGCTGTCAATGTTTTTCTGTGAGTTTGTTAATTCCATGTTGATTAGTGGTGTGATGGGCTTCTGTCTGTATATTTAGAGGAAACAGGGGTTCTGTTTCTTCTGCTGCAAAAGCTATTCAATTGAGTTGGAAATAATTTAGGCCAGGAACTGCAGGAACATTCATGTCTTCGTAACATCTACTACCAATTTCAATAATTACTTTTGGTCATTGCTGATGTGGAATTTAATATTGTATTTCAGGTCTGAGCATTCTGGTTGTTAGGCTTCTTCGATCAAAGCCAAGTTTCATGTCTGAGCTCGAAGCCGAGATTCCTACTACCTTTGGTAAGCCTGCTTGCTTTATGAAACATCTGATATTTTCAAGTTTGGTATTTCTGGTGTCAGTGGAATCATTTTTTGTTGAAATCAACCTTTCTATATACTAGATATAAAAAACCTGAACGAGTTTGGCATAGACCATGATAGGAAATTGTTCAAAATTGTGCAAATCAATGGTTTTGAAATCTGTGTACATTTTTTTTTAAAATTGAATGTGCACTCTTATAGAAAGACAAAGGTCTGACTAATGCTTCGTTGTCATAGATCCTTTTGCTGATGCAAATGCTGAAGACTCAGGTGCTGGTGCAAAAGAGTATGTGCATATACGTATACAGCAAAGGAATGGTAGGAAAAGCTTGACCACTGTGCAGGGGTTGAAAAAGGAATTCAGTTACAACAAGATACTCAAGGATCTCAAGAAAGAATTCTGCTGCAATGGTACAGTGGTGCAGGACCCTGAATTAGGGCAGGTGCGTATATGTTCTCTTAAATAAATTTTTTCTGTTTACGCTTTTCTATTAACTTACATTCAACTGCCTTTGTGTAGGTTATTCAGCTTCAAGGTGATCAGCGGAAGAACGTGTCCACTTTCCTTGTTCAGGTAAATTTCAATCACATAGGTATTTGGATGAAGGTGCCTATCCAAACTCTAGGCATGCTCACTTTTGGATATCTCTTCCTGAGGGTGATTTAAGCGCATCTGGAATTTTTTTTTTTTATTTGTTGTCACAGGCTGGCATTGTGAAGAAGGAAAATATCAAAATCCATGGTTTCTGAGCTGCATCTTGACTGGAACCTCTGATTGGTGCTTCAGCTTCGTATGTTTGCCTAGAACCTGTTTGAAGTTGAGAATATATTTCAGCTGTTAAATCCTAGTGATGTTGGTTTGTTGACATACATAAAATTTGCTTCTGGTGTTCTTAAGTTTTCTGTATTCTATGTTGGATGATGATGGAATATGTCGGGTGCATGCTACATTATTCCGAAGGTTGCTATTATAAAAAGTTGGACTGCGAGAATATGTTTCCTGTTTCTTGTTATGAATGCTTTCTATAATCAATTAAATTGATAGTATCTATATGTGTGCGAGCTTAAATGTGAGAAGGGCATTGAACGGAACAGAAAATATTAATGCATGCGTATGCGAAGCCATCTCTAAATGATCAAGTGATGGTATTTATGCCCCTGTATTAGAATATTAAAGAGGGGGCGATGAACGGCTGAAAAGATGTTTAAGTTGCCTAATCATATGTGGCTGATCTAATAAAGCTTGCGGCTGATTCTTGTGTTTGGTTATGCTTCGGTAGGTGACGGCCATGTCAAAGCATTCGAACTCGAATGAGGCTTGTGGATAGGCTTGGTGTGTCATAAGGATGCGTTCTTGAGGTTAGGCACTTTTAAGTAGTTGTGATGGGTTTTAACTATTTGCACCGCATAGAGTTTCTGACATTCTCTAAGGGAGGTGCAAATAGTTTTTGACATTCTCTTAGGGAGGGTAAATGGATTATATTGTGAGATTTTAATTAAGTGATCATGTTTAGATAAAATTAAAATATGAGTTTATTGATAAATTTGAAATAGTGTAAGCTTATGAACTAAATTAAATTATTGTCACGTTTCTGGTGCAATGTTTCAAAATTTATATTCAATAATTAATTAATACATAATTAATTAAAACGGAGAAAGTTTACAAAAATGAGAAAAAAAAAAAAAGAAGAAAAATCGAACGGAACTAAAAAACAATGAGATAGGATGATGCATGACGAATATCATAATTTTTTATTCTATTTCTCAAACTGTCTAAGAATAATTTTTTAAAATTTATGTGTCATGTAAGGTAGCGAAATCTTATTTAAAAATCTATATTTAGTGGGAAAATATATGATAAATAAAATTATTTTTAAGAGTGAAAAGCGTCCAATAACTGTTTTTAGAACAAAACTGAAGTTGGGTTATAATAATAATAATGATAATAATTGGGACTGCTTTTTTTTTTTTTCTCCAATATTACATGGCGAAGAAGTCCAATTGATATTTTGGAGGCAGGGCAATATGTTAGGCCTGCTGTCCTTTTGATATAACAAGATTTTTTTTTTCTTGCTTCCCATATATATATATATATATAGGATAACCTCGAAAAAAATTAATATTCAATTGTCAAATGATCTCATAAATATTTGACACATTGTTAAAGGAAAATAAAAGTAATTCTAATGAAACATCATCAAAATGTTAGCTAAGTTCTAAGAGCCTTTTCTTTTAAGATGATTCAAGAGTTCATTCTTAAACTAATAAACAATTTAGTTGGTTATACTCAAATAACTTGCTTATAGTCAAATAATTAAGCTATTTAATTGCAGTCTTACAATAATTTTATCACATATGGATGAATATCCTCCCCGTTTCTTTGTAATTTTGTTTTGGAGCCACCCAAACAAATGCATCAATGCCATTAATTGAGGTTTCTCATAAACAACCTAAGAAACCAACTCGAGTTTGTTAACTTAGACCCTTGCTTAAGGAAATAAAATTTTGTAAAACAAATCCTTCTCACCAAGAAAGGTGGAGAAGTTCATGATGAAATTTTGGTAAATGATTGAAGAAGATTTCTTTAGTCCAACAATTTTTGAAAATTAGTTTTAGCAGTGAAAAATGTAAAGATTAGGTTTCATTACAAAGGCCATGGTCAGCCTCAAATGCATATTTTTCTACTTAAAAACTAATGTCCAAACAAAGGCATATCAAAGATAGGCCTTTCTTATACTATGTTTTGGATTTAGGTTCTTAGACTTCCTCCCTCACAAGTTAACCAAGAAATGCAAATAAGAGCCTTTGTGAGGGATGCATTGAGGTGGATCTTATACTAGCATAAAAAAGATTTAGTCTTTTTTTCCTCTAACTAAATGTTTAAAGTGGAGATTGAATAGCCTCTTATTTTAGGTTTTATGGTTAAAAAGAATAGGGAAAAAGATAAGCGGGTCAGTATTAAATAAGAAAGGCTATTAGATGTTTGCTTTGGTTGCGGTTGTGTAGGTCATGTGATGTAGATCTATGAATATGGGATTGTGGAACCTTAGTGTTTGAATCAAAGAAATATAAGCCCTGGCTAAAGGCATATACTCCATTCTAGGTGAAGAATAAACTAGATATGGTGGAAGCAAGTTGGGGTGAGAATGAGTGGCTTCTTATATAGGGAATGACATTAACCCTAATTCTGGCAAACAAGGGAGGAGAGGAGAGAGAAGAAGGCTTAGTGAAATGAGACAAAATAATAATCGAAAATTCAGGCTTTGTAATATTAGATGATAGCCTAACTTTAAGCTAAGTTATAGATGCTCCAGCATTGAATGTGTAAGGTAAGTGAGGCTAGTAATCAAACTTCTTTAATCAAACTTCTTAACCAGTCTTATCTGATGTAAACTAAGCCTAAAGCCCAACAAAACCAAAAGCCCAAAGGACTAAACCATTTGACGCTGAAGGAAAAAGCCTAACCTTTAAGGGAGTAAAAGCACAAATATAACTCATTAACATATTCAACCACCAAATTTATTTAGTCTAGAAACCATAAACATAAACCATAGTCCAAGCCTTACTACTAAGGCAGGTTAATTGCAATAGCCAACATAGCCTCCCTAAAACTCCCCTTAATAAGAGAAGGGTTTATAACCTTCCTCCCATCTTCTTCAAAAAACCTAGGACCCTGGTGCACTCATTTCACCTTTTAAATAACCTTATTCTGATATTTGAAGATAGCAAAAATGATTCAAATTCCTTTTTATAAGAGCCTTTTCTCGTTCAAAGCTTTAACGACAAACATGTTTCTTTAAATAGTAGAAGGGTGTTAAGAAAAATGGAAATCACATCCTAGGTTAGAAGTGATCTTAGTAGAAAAGGAGTTGATAAGAATCAATAATGAAGACGGATGAAAGAGGCAATCGATCTTCCCTTCAAGGTTTCAATGTTGAAAAGGCAGTGGTGCCTAGCCTATAACTATAAGGGAATAAACGTTAGCTACGACTTGGAACTGTCAAGGTTTGGGCAGTACCCTGATAGTTGAAGCTCTGCACGAGGCTTTTTAAAAGCACATGTTTTGGTTTTCTTAATAGGGACGAAAAAGAAGTTAAGCTACATCGATTTGATTATAAAAAGATGTCGTTGTTTTGAAGCAAATTATGTTAATCCCATTTTGAATGGATTAAAGACATTAAGCTGAATGTTCGAATTAAATGCCAAAATTCATTCATGTAAAATACAAGTTAAAGGAAGACCAATATGAGTGGATTGCCACTTTATTTATGAGGATACAAATTGTCATAAGTGAGAAGCCATATGGTATGACTTATTTCTTTAAAACCAATGTAAAAACCTTAGGTAGCAATAGGGGATTTTAATTCAATAAAGGAGGGGCAAGAAAAAGCGGAAGAAGTTTGAAGCCATGGTAATCTAGCGGTATCTTGAATTTTATAAAGGAAAGAGCTCTAATTGATTTGGAGATATTTTACTAGTGTAATAGGAGGACAAAAGGAGAAAGGATATGGTAGAGGTTGTATAGGGCTTTAGTTTCAACTGAATGGAGGCAGATGTGTCCTAATGCTTTACTAATTCATGAAAATTTGTTAGGCTCAAACCATGGAACTATAGTCCTAAATTTCAGTCTTTAACTTAAGAGAGAAAACAAGCCTTTTAGATTTGAAGCAAAATGGTTGAGTCACCATTACTGTGGAGAAGCCATTACTTCAGCATGATAGTTAGAACATGTGGCATCTAGGATGTATAAAAATATGAAAAAGCTTAAATGTTGTAGACCAAAGTTGGTTAAGTGGAGTAAAAAATGCATTTGTAATTATAGGGAGGAAATTAGGAGGATTCAATAAAAAATTGACATGCTCAATTTTGAAACTCCTAAACATAAACCTAAGGAAGAAAGGCTTCTAGAGTCTCTTGACTATATGTGGAAAAGGAGGAAGCTCATTGGCAACAAAAATCATGTATATGGTGGTTTAATGCCTAGGATAAAAATACCTAATTTTTTCATACATTCATTATTGAAAGTTGATAAAAAAAAACATTTGATGAGGTTGAAATATGCAAAACAGAGCTGGGTAGAGAGAGAAAAAGAGTATAAAGTCACTTCAAGTCACTCTACAAAACTAATAATCTAGCCTTCCAAGAAAGAGTCTATAACTTAATGAATCATGTGATTACCGTTAATATGAATTCTTGTCTATGTGCTCCTATTTTAGAACAAAAATTCAAGAAAGCAACTTTTGAGCTAAGAAGCCTAAAATTACCTAGTGCTAACAGTTTTTCAAGAATATTCTTTTAGAAGTTGTCTAGTCCTAAAAGATGAATTCTCAGTGGTCAAGAGCTTTCTAGAAAATGACCATTTTCTCAAGGAAATAAACTGAACTCATATAGCCCTCATTACAAAAAACCACTCATTAAAATCCTTAAATTAATAGACCTATCAACATATACAACTTCTGTACAAAACTATTGCCAAAATGCTAACTATATTGTTTCAAAACATAAATTGATGACATTATTAGCTTAACTCGATCAACTTTCTTATCAAACCATGTTATTTTGGATAATTTGATAATAGCCTATAAAGTGTTTCATTTAGAGAACTAGCTCTTCAATAAGGTGGTATATGGTGAGTATGAATAAAGACTATGACAGGATGGAATGGTCCTTTATTGAGCGTGTCTGAGCAAAGGATGGGATTTAGTGAGACTTGGGCCAAGTGGATCATATAGTGTATCAGTATTCATATTGGTGAATGAGATCCTAATGCCTTATTTCTCCCTATCAAGAGGTCTAAGGCAGAGGGATTCCTTATCCCTATACCTATTCTTATTGGTGTTTGAGGCTCTACTGACAATGATCAAGATAATAAATGAGATGGGGCTATTTCATACAATTAGTAATTATAATGTGTTGTTTATAGATGATATGCTTATTTATGGAAGTGTAAGTTGTGACAAAGCCAAAAAATCAAAACAAATGTTGGCCTAATGTTGTTAGCTTCAAGACAAACGGTTAATAACAAATCAAACATCCTTTTCTTAGAAATCTTAAGCATGAATTGAATGAAGTCAAAGGGGAAGTATTTAGGTCTTCTTACTATATGGGGTAGATCTAAAGGCCAAGCTCTTAATTTTATATTGAGTTAAGTTAAGCAGAAAGTCTAAGCTTGGAAGAATGTTTTCTTTCTTAAGAAAGTGGATAGATTATGATAAAGGCAGTGTTGAACCCAATCTTCTTGTATGCAATGACTATTTTCAAATTGCCTAAGTCTTTTTGCTTAAGAGTTAATAGCTTTGCAAGGTTGCATGGAAACAGAAATGGGAAAACAAGAAATGGAAAAATGGACACTTGAAAATGACATTTTCAAAAAGTATAGGAAATGAAACATGGGAAAATGTGTAAATATAAAAAATTTAAAAGTTTTTTATAAATAATATTTTTATACATATATATTATTTTTAATAATTATTGAAGCAAATATATATAATCAATTATCCAATTAACACTTAATCATTAATATAAAAATTATCAAGTATGATAATAGACAATGACAAGCCAAGTTTTCATAAAAAAGGAACTAATTGTTTATAAGTTTCAACATCCAAATTAATAAAATTAAATAGTACATTCAAAGAAAACATACTACAAGATATTCATAGGTTTTCTTCTATTTGATCATTCTCCTCTTTCTCCATATTTTTGATTGTCAACTTCATTGTGATAGTCCAAAAAGTGTAATTAAATTGCTAATCAAATGGGAAAAAGGGAAGAAAACAGAAAGAGGCAACGCAAGGTGAGGATGTCGTCGACTTTGAGAAAGAGGGAAGAAAGCAGAGAGAGGATGTCGATTGAAAACAGAGAAAGGGAAGAAAAAGAATTGTGATATGTTGTTTGTGGCAAAGAAAGAGTACACGATCTGGTTTCCTAGGCTAAAGAAATGCATTTCTTGAAAGAAAACATGTTTTTTTTTTTTAATTTGTAAAAACGAATTCGAAATGTTTTGGGATCGTTTAAGTGGGTTTCCTATGTTTTTGCGTGTTTGAAACATGAAAACGCAGGGAAGGTTGCGTTTTAGTGTAACCTTGGTTGTTGGATGTGAGGGTTGCAAGGTAGTGACAGTTATTGGTTGTGAAGGCATGCAACTTCCAACTCCAACATTTGATCTTTAGCCTCTACCCTCTCTTCCTCTACCAACACTTTCACCTCTACCTCCATTTCCATCTTTCCCTTTACCCTTTCCTACTAATACAACATTCCTCTTTAAGTTGTATTGTTTCTAGCTCTTGTATTACCTTATAAAGGTACTATGCATTAAATCCTTAAACAAAAATAATAGATATTGATTCAAATATTGATATAGTTAAAGTTATACCTGATTTACACTTAAGGAATCTATTGGTGTTTGAACTCTTTTGTTTAGACATCCTTTATTATTATGTCCTTAAGTTTTACATAAAGAACAAGTCATTCTTACCCTTTTTTTTAATATCTACCAACTTTTTTTTGGTTCATCCCTTACTTTCTTTCTGCATTTCTTTGGTCTTTATGGCTTCTTGGTTATTTCTAAAGGCTCAATTAATGGGTGATTTGATTCAGGCCACATTCCCATTCTCATAATTTGTTGTATAGGATAGGAATAAGCTTTCAAATAAGTTTCTTTTCTATACCACTTTGTTACATAATCCTCTAGTGTTAAATTTCTATGATTCATGAGACAAGTAACATGTGCATATGAAATACCTTTCAAATTCCATGACCTACAAGAACATGTCTGCTTCTTAAGATCAACTGTGTGCCCATAATCCTCATCAGTTATTTCAAAACCAACTTTCTGATTCCATAAAATATTGCGAGTCTATCAAGGTCTGCATTTGCTTCATACATTTTAGATTCACCAATGTATATAGGGTTTGATCTGATTGTTAAACTTTCTCTATGATGTCACCTTAGTGTGATAACCTATCCATACCCAAGAACTGTTAATAAAAATGGTATACTTATTAGAAAAGAGAAAGAAGATCATATTTATATATCGGCTATCTAACTAAATCTATCACATTACAAAAACCCTAAATTTCTAGAAGATCAGCTTAAATCTAAACTTAATTACCTCTATCTCAAGCAACAAGTGTTGCCAAATTCATATTAATCTTTCCCGTTCAAGCAAAAACTAATCTAACAATCTTCACTTAAATGACAAACTCTTTAAATTCTTTCCAACTTCAGCGATATTGTCTTATAATATTGATTTGGGAAAATTTACAGTTAGAGATTTCATTTTTAATTAGAAATTTCATTTTTAAATTGAGTGTTAAGAGAGGGAAGCTTCCTTGATGTGTTAAATGATGTATTAATAGTTTTATTAATAGCTGAAGTGTTAGATGATTTGTCTATGTCATCGCACATGTAAGATACTATTCATTTTAGAAGTAAGGAGGTGTTTAAAAAGCATTGAAGAATCTAATTGAGATGCCAAAAAGGTTTTAGTGAAAGTTTAGAGGGACTTTCTCATGCAAATTGTGATACCATACCCTCATTGACAAACTAGTTAGATAACTAAGAATTGTCCGCTGATAGCGCTGATATATTTGTGCCCATGAAGTCATTTCACGTCAATAAAAGTCTAGAAATGACTAATTGACAGAAATTCCAATTTGGCTGTTTATGAAGTAGATTACAACTACTCGTAATTGTCTAGTCCAATTTGAACAAAAATCTTTTTTCAATTTATTGAATGGAGCCTATGACATTGAATACAGAATGAAACCCATTACCAAAAATGGCCGCGAGGCATAGGCTTGTCCAAACTTCCACCCGAAACTTTAAGTGCTTTTCATGCATTCGTTACATTGGTGTTATGGGACCTACATCACTGTCACATCTGTTTGCATCAATTTAAATTACATGGAATAAGCAGGTATTTAATTGCAGCTAACAACATCACCATTACCCCCATTCTCTCTTTTTTTTTTCTTTTTTTTTTTTTTTTTTTCATTTTCTGGCTTGAAAACTTTTATTATGGTAATTAATTTGTAATATATTTGGCTTCCAACAAAAAAAAAAAAAAATTCACAGTACATATTAAAGTTTTTTAGAGTCATTTCACAGACCAAAAGCTGTGTTTCTAGAGGTAGTGGAGGAGGGCCAACTGTCCTACCAAAATTTCCAAACATTATCTTTCTCTTTAAAATATTTAATTTTTATTTATATGTACATATTTTTTTTACCATTAGTAGAAGTCTGATTAACGCTTCCAAATTTTTTTATCATTATATATGGGTATATATAGAAATACTAGATACTCAAATTAATACCAAATCAAATTGAACATTTTCAAAAAAAATTCAAATAAACAAATTAAATCACTTGTGTAATGCATATCTGAATTGAATAATTTGAAATAATTAAATAACTAAATTAAATAATCTCAAATATGATATATAACTAAACAAAACCGTTCAAAAGTTTAAGACAATATTAATTTTTCAAAAATTAGTTCTTAAAAAAATTCAGAGTGGTATAAAATTTTTTAAATTGTACTGCTTTAACTTATTTGCTATCTCTGCTATCCAAACATAATTAAAGGTGATAAATGGGTTGGATCAAGTTATTTTGAATTATATCATTTTTTTAATCGAGGTAGTTATGAGTTTGAGTCATTTTTGAATCAAGTTCGGATCACTTTGATTTTGGACGGGTCTAACTCAATTATTGAGTTTATGTATGAAAAAAATTTCGGATCAGATTCTAAATTTACTCTTAAAATCACATTTCAAGTTGTATAATTTGTTATTCACTTTTTTAGTTTATTTTAAAAATATTTATTTGGATTATTTATTATTTATGTGATATTTTTATAATGTGCTAAAAAAAACAATAATTTCCTTTTAAAAAATCAAGTAGATTTTACATAAATATAATTTAATTAAAAATTTTTATTTTTATTTAAATATTTAATAAATTAAATATAAAATTTTAAACAAATGACTATATATAATGAAAATGAGCAATTGATTTAAGTGCATTTAAAATTGAAAATAAAGAAAATATTTTTTTAATTTTAAATATTTTTAATAATTTAAATTGGATCATTCAACCTAACCCTCATGTCAAGTTAATTCAAATGATCTATAAGTTGATTTGAGTAGGATCGATTTGACCCAAAAATTTTCAGGTCATTCAAATTTTTTTTCAATCTAGTCGGCTGGATTCAAATTGAATTTTGGAATGAATTCAAATTATATTTTCAGATTTGATAAAAAATTGTTACCTCTAAACATAAATAACCTAATAAACGAATCAATTTTTTTTTGTGTCAACTTTACAAACAAGTCTCCTTAACCTTGAGTGATGCTAGCTCTTTTCTAATTAAAATAAGTCATTATCCCATCGAGTTGAGATATATATTTTCTCTACATTTAAGTGACTTAACAATAAATAAGAGCGAGCATTTTATTCTCAAACTTAAGTTGCCCACTCTACAATTAAGATCACCATTTTAAGAGGGTGTTACAAGATCATCAATTTTTAGATATAGAAATTAAAGAATCTCTCCTATATAATAATAAATTAAAAGAAAATTATCCTTTCATTCCTTTTTTTTTTGAAATTATAAAGATTTTAACATTTCATTATTATTTTTAATTATTTGAACAAACATTGGAGTTAAATTATTTGTCACTCTTTAATGATGAATCATGACCACAAACAACATATACCAATTATTGGACTAAAATTTTCTCTTATTGTTTGAGTATCTTGTTATTATTCTTATTTGTTGGACATTATCTTTCAAATTAGAAACATAAAGTGTCAGTTTATTGAGTTCAATTAGTTTCATTAAGATATAAATTATAACACATTAGTTTATGGAGTTGCATTAGTTTGTTAGTTAATTAAGTTTAGATGAGTTATAATTTTCGAGTTGTATAAATAGCTATGTAAGTACTTTGAGTGAATGTGGAGTAGTTCCCACTAGCTTCTTACAGAATAGTATCAGAATTGTAGCAGCAGAATAACATTTAATGGAGCTTTTATTTTCTTTCAAGTATCCACAATTCACCAAATACAACTATAAGAATTGGTCAATTGAAATGAAGATCATCCTTGATTCTCAAATTACGTTATGTGCTTAAGAAAGGTCATAAGAAAACTAAAGATAAGACATCATTATGCCAAGTTAGAAAGAGGTTTTAGAAAAGGAGAGGAAGAAAGATCAATGCACTTTTATAATTATTCAGCAAGATTTGGATGATAAAATATCTTGAGAAGGTTGCGAATGATATCATATCCAAGAAAACGTAAGAGACTTTTCAAAACTTTGTTATGAGCTTTGATAAAGTGGAGAAGGTTTAACTTCAAACTCTGAAAACTATGTTTAATGAAGAAGGGTAAATCCTTAATGAATTACTTTACAAGAATGTTAACAATATATACATATTATTAATTTCAGTTTCAAAATTAATTTTAAATTACTATTTTTCATTTATTAAATAATTGTCTATAACACGTGTCATTATTTTACATTATATTATAAAAATTATTATATCAAAAAAATATTTCTAAATATGAAGTTAGAAAGCTCAACTACCACAACAAAAAAAATTTTTTTAAAATAGAAATTAAAAAATCAAAAAGGTAAAAAATTCAAAACATGAAGTTAAAGATCATATAAAAAAATATTTTGAACAGGAAACTATAAAAAACTAAAAAGTAAAAATTTTAAACTACTTATAAACAAAAATTAAAAAAACCTAAAAAATAAAAATTATAAATAGAAAGCTAAGATATTCTACACAGAAAATTAAAAAAATCTAAAAAATAAAAGTTTTAGATTATTTATAAATAAAAAAATTAGAAAAATCTAAAACATAAAATTATAAATAAGAAGCTAATTTATCAAACAATTGTCTATAATACAATTACGTATCATTATTTTATATTATGTTATAAAAAACTGTTATATCAAAAAAATATTTCTAAATAGAAAATTAGAAAACTTAACTATCATAATAAAAAAAATTAATTAGAAATTAAAAAATCTAAAAAGTAAAAACTCTAAATAGAGAGTCAAAATTATATAAAAAATATTTTGAATGAGAAATTAGAAAACAATAAAACATAAAAATTCTAAACTACTTCTAAACAAAAATTAGAAAAATGTAAAAAGTAAAAATTCTAAATAGGAAGCCAAAATATTTTGAACATAAAATTAGAAAAACTTAAAAAGTAAAAATTTTAAATTGAAAGCCATAGTTTAAATTAATTTTATTGATTCTTCAAAAATTTAGTATATAAAGGCAAATAATAGTGCATTAGATTGTCAGGAATTTTTTTATTCAACTTTAATAAATTTTCTCTTAAAATTATGTTACATAAAATTGAAAATATAAATCAATTATTATAATTATCTCACATATGTATATATATTTTGAAATTATCTATTAATTTCATTTTTTATTATAAAATACTTAATATTATTTATTTGATTGATTATTAAAAATTATTTTATTCAAATATAATAAATTTTTTCTTAAAATTGTGTCATATAAGATTGAAAATATAAATCGATAGATAATTTTTGTCGCAATTAACTCAGTATATAATTATAAACTTTAAATTTTTTATTTTATTATTTTATTTACTTGACAATAATTTTTTATAAAATAATAATTAAATTTAGTTATTATTTATATATTAATTTTAATTATTTAAGTAATTAATTAATTAATAAAAATAAATATTAAATTTATTTAAAATTTATTATAATAATGATATTGCGCAATGCATAATTTACGACTAATATATATTATTAATTTCAATCTCAAAATTAATTTTAAATAATTGTTTATCATTTGTCAAATAATTATATATACTATAGTTACTTGTTATTGTTTTATATAATGTTATAAAAATGCCACATAAAAAAATTAAATAAAAAATTTAAAAATTAATTATTATATAAAAAATAATTTTTAAATAGAAAATTAATAATAAATCTAAAAAGTAAAAGTTTTAAACTGAAAGTTAAGATTATAAAACAAAAATTTTTGAATAGGTAATCTAAAAAGTTTAAAAATACAAATTCTGAAAATAATTTGTATTATTTATTAATTCCATTTTAATTATGAAATACTCATTATTATGCATTTGATTGATTATCATGAAATATTATATTAAAATTTCATAAATTTTATCTTAAAATTATATCACAAAAAATTGAATGTATGAATTAATAGACAATCTTTTATTACAATTATCTCTATATAATTATAAATTTTATAAATTTTATTTTATTATTTTATTTATTTGATAAAAATTTTAATAAAATAATAATTAATTAATTAATTAATTATTTATTTAATAAACAAATATTAAATTTATTATTATTATTATTATTATTATTATCATTATTTACTTTTAATAATGTATCAAAAGAAGAGAGTTGAAGAGACCATTCAAGATATTCATATTATTAAAAAAAATCTTTTACTCTGTCAGCACGAAATTTAACCATGTGGCTATTATTATTCAAGAGTGCAAAACTTTTTGAACACCATGATTAATAGATGAATTGAATGGATCATTGGGAGCCTCTCAAGTGAGAATGAATCATAATAGGTGAGAGCAACTGGCTTATATTTTACAGGCAAAGTTAACTTTAAAATCCAACGGAGATACTTCTTGAGTTGCTTTTGTTTTTTTGTTGTAAGTTTTATTAGTTTCATTTAATTAACTTTTAGTCATATAATTTTTTTGTTAGTACTGAATAATTTTAGTATTAAAAATTGAATAATTTTAATATTAAAAATTTAAAAGTTGAATTTAAATAAATGTTAATTTAAAAATATATTAAATTTAAGAGATAACATTAAAATAAGATAATTCTATATTTTATAATATTTTATCAAATCTTTAATTTCAAATATTTTAAAATTGAATTATATGCTTATTAATAGAAAAAATTATGGCTAAGAAGTATATTAATGAAATATAATAAATTGGTGAATTTTTTTATTATTTACTTCATTAGGTAAAAATTTTCAACTTATTCGATTAAGATCATGTCCAGCTTTGCTATTAAAGAAATCTGATTTGAGATTAAAAAAAAAAATTCTCTCTCCTAGTTAATTACACATATTTTAATGTAAGTTTCATGAGTAAAAATTTGAGTTTTAAAAATTTATCAATGACAATTTTTTACTTATCAAATCTATATTAAAAAATCTATAATCACATATGAGAATAAATTTTTTCTATCTTTTATCTCGAAATCTTATTTTTCTAATAATAATGCCAAACATGCTCTAAATAATTTTTAAAATTAAGTGTTTAATAAAAAATATTATTAAATACACTAGAAATATTAAGAATTTTAAAAAAGTATTATGAAATAAATTTTAAAAAACAAGTGTTGAATATTTTAATTTTAAGTAGTTAAAATGATTATCAAATAATTTATAAGTGCCGAATTTAGTTATCAATCAACCTTTAAGTAATAA